>PYAF01001982.1:1361-20692 GCA_007407185.1 Glycine tomentella
GGCCTATGTTAAGGCCCAAATAGTTACAATATGTTATTAAGATTCAGCGTACACGGACCAAGACTCAGTCCACTCAAGCAGTTACGAACGCGCAGGTGGAGGCCGGAAATATAGGAAGCCACTCGCGCACGTTGCAGTTAGCCAACGGTCAGGTATTTCATCTATAAATATGGCTCGCTCGTTGGTGAAAGGTACACACCCACTCTAGCTTTCCCTCTTTCAATTACACAGAGCACACACCCCACTCCCATTGGTGTATCTTTGTGATCTTCTGTTTCAAGGTATCATCCTCCATTGATATCCTTGGACTTGCAGAGTTAGAGTGATCCAACATCAAACACGTAGCACTTCGGTGTTATACATTTGTGTTCTAAAGATTATACAGAACAAATAGCAATATCACGATTGTTAAAAATTATTTTGTTCTCATTTCCGTATTAAAATGTATTTTGAAATCTCTGTTTCCTTGAATATTCCACGTAAAATTAATTGTTTAATTCTTATTTTAAGGGGCAATAACTAACCTATATATAATTGTTAAGTTAATGAACTCATACAAAATAAAAGAAAATATTTGAAATGAAAAACAAGTACATTAGTTAAAGAAAAAAACTTAAGCATTTTCCTTTATTCTCATTTCGATGACCTTTTCCATTTTTACATCTACGTCGAGCACAAGCTTTTATAGTGTATTTGGATTTGACCGTTCATTTCAATCCATGGAATGAGAAAATTTTCTGTTTGGGTATACATTGAAACGTGGGGACAGTTATTCGAACACATTTAAAGTATTTGGGTTTGTGAAATCTTTCGGGAAAGAGATCTGCTTCGTACACCATTCATTTTTTCTACTACATCATTTTTGTAATAGTGGAATACCCAAAATATTCTTTACTATGTTTTGCTTTATGCTTCATACCGATTCACATAATTCATACAGATTGGCGTAAGGATAATGCAAAAAATAACGAAAGATATTTTGGATATTCCACTGTTACAAAAATGGTATAGTAGAAAAATAAATGGTGTAGGAAGCAGATCTCCCACCATCCGTAAACGTGTTGTCCGCTTACAGATTTTTATTGTCAATATTTTGGGCTTTAAATTGAAAACAATACAGGCCTGAAACTGTTGCATAAGTTTGACCCAAAATAAAATGTTTAATGGGATATATTGTTTTTAGAGGGAAAAAAGTGGTGTCCTAACCATGTAAAAAAAATTATACTACTATCCAATCACAGAACAACATGTATGATAATTATTCTCTCCGACTAGGTTTGTAATTATAAAACTCTTTCAACTAATTCACATACTTTAAAAAAAATAGTTAATTTAGTTAATCATATTAAATCTGTCATTTACCTTTTTCTTATTTTTCTATTAATTTAATTTTTTTCCATTAATGTTTGAAGTAAGTAAAGATATGTAGGAAAAAAAATAATTAATACATCTAGGAATTAAAAAAAGATCCTATAAAAAGAATCAAATAAATTTATGTGAATGATCTTATAATTAATTAGGGACGGAGGGAATTTTTATAATAATTATTTTAAAAACTATATAAATTATGATTTTTAATTAAATGACTTGTATAAAATCATCGTAATAACGAACTATTGAACTCTTATTTTTAATTTTATTGTTATAGTTTATGTGTACTTTATGCTTATTGTTATGATGAAACTGTTATCAAACTAATTTGTGGTTGTGAACGCTTTCTATTATAAATCAACTGTGATTTGTAACTTTGAATTTTTCACATATATCTAGATAACATAATATTTATCTGTAAAGTGCAAGAGGTGTTCTTCGTGAAAAGGTGTTTGTTGATATTAGCAAAATTAGGAAATGATGTCTAATATTGATCGGTTCGAGTGATAATTTATTTTGACATTCAAGTCTTGTAGACTAGAAGAAAGACAGAAAGATAGTTTTGTCTCCCTAAACAAATTTTACATACTTGATTAGATCGAGATGATCCATAATCGGTCCCAAAACCAATTATAAAAATGACTTGAAATAGATATATAACATAATAAACATATTATGTACCCATTTAGGGTTAGGTACCATAATACTTATACCTGTACCTGTATTTGAAAAATTTATGGATAACCCTATTTAAACAAATGGGAGTAATTTTAAATATTTTTTAATTAAGTTAAATAAATCTAGTGGTAAATTTTATAATTAAAAAATAAATTATTTCTAAATATTTTTTCAATTAAATTTTATATTATACTTTTAATTAATATTTTTGTACTAATTTTTATCATTATCTATTATTACTATATATATAATGACATTTATATTTTATAAGTTTGTCAAGTAAACGTAATATATCGCAGGAGACCATATATTCAAGTTATCAGAAATGCATGTAAGTTGTCTACGTACATATATAGAAGTACCAAATAGTAAGGATAGTAACCCTTACAAGTACAGTATTGATTTGACTACTATTTTATATTTTTAAATGCAAGTATTGTCAGTTTTTCATTCCTATACTTGGATAGTATTCAAAACAATTACTTTTTGTGTGTGGACTAATAATAGACTCTCGGTATTTAAAGACTAATTTTTTAAAATATTGAGATTCTTAAAGTGGATTTTTATATTTTTCAACAAATTCTTTTCCCTACTAACGATTAAGAATAAAAACCTGAACAACATATTTAAGAGACACAGTAATTTGTCAACTATGCATGTTTCAAAATTACTTTTAGATATCAATAATTTAAAACTTAAAAAATTAATAACAAATTACTAGTCACAATCTTATTAAGCAATAGATTTTTCTTGGATAAGTTAATTGAATGGTAATTGATTAGAATCACACATTAAAAAAAATTATTGATTTTTTTTTTCAAAAACAGTCGAGGTTAAATTTAAATAAATTATTTTTAAAAAAATAAAGTGAAATTAAATCAAATTAAAGTACTTACAAACAATATACTTTATATAATTTTAATATACATCTTATATACAGTTAAAAAATTTACCCTCTAATTATGCATATTTATTTTTTATGCATTTGAAAAACTGAAGTGAATTGAATGTCAGAACTTATAAAATTTAATACAAACCTCAAGAATTAAAAAGTGCTTACAGTTACACTATATGTTTGGCGGTTGGCTATTAACACCAACAAAGTTTTCATATTAGTAAAAAAATTCAATCACAATATGAACTTTATCCTTGCCTATATTAGACCAATTAACCTTGACAACCATTTTTATTCATTTAAAATTAAAAAAAAAATCATTTTAATTTTAATTCCATTTGAGTAATTCATAATAATCCCACACAATGGAATACCGTAGCTGCATGCAGATTGTGATCACTGACCCGCACGAGCACCAACACTGAAGCGACACAACCCGAAATATTTGACTTGAATAAAAAGCACACGTGCTGTTCCAAACAAACATTTTCACATATATTAACCCAAAACTTCAAAAAAGAATCTTCAGAACAACGTAAGCTATAAGCAACCTCTAATCATAAATTCACTATGGTCCCCTACGCCTCCCAAAGGATGAGCATTTATTGCTACACGAAGACCTTTCAATTCAATCATGAGTTTGGGTCATCAATTTAACGCGTACTATTACTATTATTATTGTTATTATTATGAACGATAAAGAGTTGGATACCTATTTTGGTTGAACCAATCTTGTTTTCATTATGACGATGGCGACTCCTAAGCAATTTTCTTATGCGATTCCTTAACTTTGAGATCCGCAAGAAGCTTGACAAAATGCCACATAACTATGATGAATGTGATGGAGAATGCCATATGGAACTTCCCTCCTATAGGAAAGCATTATGCATGGGTTCCTACTGATCTTTCTTTGTTGTGCTTAAATGACATTTAATACGTGCAGATTTGTGTCAATTGAAATTAAGTCCCTCTCTATGTTGTATAATTATATTTAGATTGTAGAATGACTTATCTATGCCCAAGCATTAAACCAACCTAAAAAGTATTGATCAGATTAATTAACACTTAGAACAAAAATCTTAATATACACTTGTGAACACTGAATTAGGTCTAGACTGAGTTAAATTAAAATATTGTTACATTAAAATAAGATATTATTGTCTGAGAGGCTTTGGGCCCCGTGCAAAAAATCCAATCTACCTTTGACATCTATGTATATACTACCAATATTACTATAATAGATACTCCATTCAATCTCTATATATAAGAAGAAGAAAAAAAACTATTTTCATTATAAAAAGAAAGTTAGTTAAACATCATTAATCTCAGTTAAAAAAATATTTGCTAAATTACAATTTTTAGAATTTGATATTAAGAATGAAAAATACTCCTTGGAAACACAACTTCAATTAAATAAATGATATTAAAAGATAATATCACTAAATAAGATGAAATTAGTAGTCAAAATTTGGTTATATTTTTTATATATTCAAGAATAGAGAAAATAAATATTTAATATACATTATCACTTTTATGGAACTTCTTTTGACTTAAGCATCTGAATGTGATTTATAAATACCTACTTAATTTCATGATTTCTCAACCTTGGTGGAGTTAGCCAAATTTAAAAGAGCTTAAACCTTAGCTCACAAGAAGTATGTCACTATCATAGTCTATACTCCACCTTAGACACTTAAAATAGTTTCATCTAAAATAAATTATTAGGAGAAAATAAGTTATATATTGAAAGTGTAAAAAATATTTTTAGAATTATTCAATCACCACCTATAGATAAAAAATATTTTTATTAATTTTTATGATAATTACTTTAAAAATTATATAAAATAATTTATAATTAAATTATAAAGATTTATTTCATAAAATAGAGTTTCTTTTTTGTATAGTCGATTCTTAACATCTGACACACTAACTATCCTCCTTTATTCTAGTTTGGAATAGGGCATGTAAACACATAGATAAAATTAATTATATAATAATATAAAATTATTTTATTGTAAGTATATAATTATTAAACTCAATTAATAATATGCATAAAATATATTTTGGTAGAAAAGTCATATACAAATATATAAATAATTAAAATAAGGGGCATACTTTGTAAGTAGTACGCCTACATTTTTTATATATCTTAATTAGATTAGATGATTAGATGTTTGCATCATCAGTACATCACATAACGTTTGTGGGCCTAATCTGGGGAGTTCAGACTACTTACTTACTTCATGCAGTTTTCTCAAGCAGACCAAGAATTTTCAAGTTAACGACATATCCAAAGGCACACAATTGGTTGGGTGTAAAATCTAAGCTTCAGATTAAACTGGGTCCCTATCGCAATTAATAGTTAGGTACTCCAAAAATGCGATAGTTCTAACTCGCATTTAATGCAATGAAATGTGTGTTGTAAGCAGTACCGTGCAAGTCAACATCTTCAATTAAATTCCATTTATAAGCTTTGGATCGTCTATATCACTTGGTACACGATGATATCACATCCTGTTATAATAAAATATTAAATATATAAAGTTAGATTTGATTTAAATAATATTCTCTCTGAACTCTAAGTAAAAATAATTTTACATTAATTAAAATGTTAGTTAATATCATTTAACTTTATTAATTTTAACTAAAAAAATCAAGTTATTTTTAAAATGTTCTTCATTAAAATTTATTATCATTAATAAAAAATAATTATTAAAATATAATTAAAATTAAATAAATAATATTTTTAAAATGTTAATATTATATAAGATAAAATTAATTAACTTTATTTATATTTAAATTCAATATACAATACTATTTTTTGTTTATATATAAGTCAGGAAGAAATACAGTATTAATAAGTTTTATTATATATGTATATATACATATATATTGAATTCTCTCTCTCATAATGTTACCAGTTTGACCAATTTGTGCTTATAGTACCCCTTACTATATTTGCAGTAGGTCATGGTTTTACCAGTTTGTTCTAATTTGCCCTTTCAACTTTGTTGCCGTGATGGTTCCAGTATGTTAGCTTGCTTTGTCATCCTCAAATATTTTCAATCAAATTTGCTATTGGAAATTAAGGGGGTGTTGACAAAAAAAATCTAATTATTACTTATGTAAAAGAATTTTTCAAATTTTAAATAGCTTAAAATATATTGATATTTATGCCTTGTATCGATGAGTTAATCATAATATTAATTATTGAGAGAACAATATAGTGCTTTAATTATTATAAAATTTTGATAAATAATTATACATATGAAAGATTTAAAGAATAAAAGTAGATTTGATAGTTTATATTGAGACAAATTCTCACAAAACTTCATTTACCATGCATTTGGTTGAAGAATTTTAAAATATTATAGAATTTGAAATACTCAACAATTCAATTCAATTGATATCATTAAATGTCATTCAATTTTAAATTAATTTGTTTGGATTATTAATTTTGGAATTTTCATAGTAATTAAATCTAAATAACTATAATTTTTTTCTTTTAAAGTGTCTTCTCTCTCCTCACTTTCTCTCTTTGTCACACATAATTTCCAAAACTCAGCAATGTTTCACCTCACTTTCAACAATCGAAGATGATGATGAATCATCATATGGCACCTCCTCCATGGTGTTCCTCGGCCAACAGTCTGGTTTGTCAGTAATTTTTAATTCTCTTCGTAAACATATTTATCTTTGACTCTCTTTGTCAGTAGTTTGGTTCAACACTGTTTGTTGGCAATTTGGATCCCCAAAAGAGAATGTGGAGTTGATTGCCAGAGATCGGAACTCCAGTGACAAAGGTTTGTTGGAGAGAAGCAAGTGAAAGATGAACGGTGGAGGGTTAGAATTTTGTTCAGGCGAAGATGGAGAGGTGAAGACAGAGATTGTGGAATTTCACAAATTCCACCTACTTTAGTGGAATTCAAATTCTTAATTTTACAAAAAATTGAAATGTTGAGAATTCTTCAAATTCTAGTCTTATAGTATCCAAACTGAGCATTTTAGTGAGCAGTAAAATACCTTAAAAGATTACATTATCCACTTAGATTGCCTCGTCAAAATGTAAGGTTAAGGTCTTAGTTTTTTACTGATATATAGTTTTTGTTTATTCTCAACAATAAAGATAATATTAATTGCACAAGAAGTGCTAAGAATACAAATATTGGACACCAAAGAGAATGGTCTCCCAAAAACAAATCGTGTAGCAGTGAAGTTGCATAACACCAACCCCACCCCCATACAACAACAACCATTCCAATAAACATGGATCAAAGGTAGTGCATTTTTTCCTATACCCTACTAAATGATTGTATATGAGAAGATATAAGTCCTCTACCCAAATGACAAATAAAACCACCAAAATCAACAAATATCTACCAACAACTACATGCAATATCGTTGCTCATATATAAGAAAGGCAAATAGTTGGGTTAGATTGCTACATTTAAAACCAGACCAAAAAATCTTGTGTGTATGATTTGAGCCATGACCACAAGCTGAACATGCATTTATGCCATATGCAATCATGACCTGATTGTAAACCTTCAAAGATTATTCCATTTCTCAAATTCCAAAAGTTCCACACTATTGCAATCCATCCTAAAAGCCTCCAAGGTTAGCAATGTGGTCCGATAATCCATGGGAATTTTGTAAGAAGTTCACTTTTGCATAGTGTTGAAGTGCAAAAGAAAAACCAAAAAGATTATACCACTTTTCTACAACTCATGAGCAAAGCCACAAGAAAAGAACAAATGATTTGCATCTTCCACAAACACATGATAAATTGTCATTCTCAAATTGGACATTTTTTCTATTTAGATTAGCCTTGGTGGGTAATCTATGAAGGAGTAGATGCCAAATTAGAAGCCACTTTTGGTGGAATTTGTAGTCGCCAAAGACACTTAAAAATATCCTCCACAAATGACATGAAATTTAGCTTGTAGAGAGCTTAATAAGTGGACTTGACTGTGAACAAGTTCGAGGCATCCTCTGACCAAATCCAAGTGTCATCTACTAGGTACCTCAAATTCATCCTCTCCGAAGAGATATAGAATTCCTCCACCAACTCCTTCTCCCACTCAAACAAATGTCTCCTCCACCTAAATTCCCAAGACCACCTCCCTTGATCCCAACTTCTCATAGCCCCTACAACATCTCATTTTTGCCCTGAATTCATGAATCTAGGTAAAGCATTTTTTAGGCTTCCATCTCTCACCCAAGTGTAACGTCTCTGATTGTTGACTTCTTGGCGAATCACACTCTACGATATTTTGCACAATGACACTTTACTTAACTTCCTTATTGGTCAAAACCGTCCATCATTCAGAACCCTCTCCAGGTAATCCTTTCTAAGACCTCGACAATATGCTTCTACTACTTTTAGGATCAATGAATGTCCCTGAAAACAAACATGGGACTTGTCAACGTACCTCGTCCTCACTCACAATGTTTTTTGGGAAACTTTTGATACGTAAAAATAGTGTTTGCACAAGGGCGAGTGTACCATACGCAGTAGTAACAGTGATGATGAACCGTGTGAGTGAGGACGAAGTGCATCCTATGCAGTAGTTGGTATTTTTCTTATTGGTATTTTTTTTATAAGGACTTCTAATATTTTTGCTAATCTCTCTCACTTAAATATTAATTATTCATTAATTTTAATTAAATATATTATCTCTTAAGTTATAAATTCTTACGAAATGTATAATTAATTAGTCATTCATTTTAATTAAATAGTTTGTCTCTTAATACATCAGTTCCCACAAAATTTAAAATCAACTAGTCATTAATTTTAATTAAATAGATTGTCTCTTAATATATTAATTCTCACAAATTTAATTAACTCATGTTTTTCAATGAACAAGGCCTCAGAATTCTCTTTAGGCCTAAAGTTATATTGGGTTGATCATGTTTTGATCCTTGAATACGTGTTGATATTGAGTAAGTGTTGGACTAATGTGAGTGTTAATATTGAACAAGTGTTGGACTAATGTGAGTGACGGATTACATTTTTAGAGTTTTTTTTTTTTAAAAAAAAAATCTTTGATTCAAGGACTAATGTGATAATATCCCTCAAATTTAAGGACAAAAGTTGTTGTTTAGTTAATTAAGTCACTAGAAATATAATTACATTAAAATTTAATACAGCAAATCGCCAATTTTGCCTCTCAAATTTTACCCTTTCCTTCTTCGTCCCTTGAGTGTAGAAAAATAATAATTAGTCCCTATAGATTTGTTACGACATCCATGATCACATCAGTCTATGTTGTTAGCCAAGGCTGTTTGAAGATCGTTACTTGCCATTTGGACCACTCCATCTCTCTTCTACAAGTGGATTAATTCAGTTCATCCTTTTTTTAAAATATCCCTGACTAGAAAATGCAGAAAATAGCAAGGTTTTTGTACTCGTATTGCATAATATGCATAAACTATTAGAAAAATAATAATTAGTCCCTATAGATTTGTTACGACATCCATGATCACATCAGTCTATGTTGTTAGCCAAGGCTGTTTGAAGATCGTTACTTGCCATTTGGACCACTCCATCTCTCTTCTACAAGTGGATTAATTCAGTTCATCCTTTTTTTAAAATATCCCTGACTAGAAAATGCAGAAAATAGCAAGGTTTTTGTACTCGTATTGCATAATATGCATAAACTATTAGAAGGTAATGGCGATTGGATCTACAAGTATATGAATGCACCCCATATATAGAGGCTGTGAATGTACAAGTATTTTCTAGAAGATTTATGGCTGTGAGACTTGTACAAGTCCCACCTTCTTGGATGAGTCAATAGCTAAGTGCTTGCTTTTAAATCAGCCACCATGATGTAAACATAAATATGGAGGATTGCAAAAAATAACACAGATTGAGTATCTAAAACCATCAATGGAGGAGACCTACTATTGCTTATATTGTGTACAATTAATAAACATATATTAATATTTGTAATTTCAAAAATGAAAACAGTACGTACTATATAATGTAAATTAAAGTAGCATTAGACAAAAATATTGATCCAATATATGATTCAAGGCATATAATCCCAACAATGGATTTTATGAAAATTATAATTTTGTATGTGACTATTAGAGTAATGATAATAACACAACATCTAGTGGAACAGACAAAAGAACCTATCCGTATGCACATGTAGGATTAGTGGCACAAGTTGCAAATCCAAGTACACAAGTTGTAAGAGTTGTAGTAGTTTCATAACTTATAACCTTAAGATGAACCAAAACAAGTTAAAACAACAAATCAAGTGCAGAAGTATCTACAATGTCTTCCCGACCTGTCGGTAACTGTCTAAAAAATTTTCTTTTTCATTGCTACATCACAAGCATACTTTAGGATTTGCATTTTTTTTCTACCGAGCTTTTTGATCATTAAACCTCCATCTCAAACCCTATTATCAGTACTATTTTCCTTCAAATTTCCATTTGGCTTAAAATTAATTCAGGATAGTAGGATACTTAGATAGAAAAGAGATAGCAATTGATAGGAACATCAGCAAGCAAAGCATATATACACTAGTTCAAGCTTAAATTATTCTGATTCTTTTTTAGAATATTCTATTCAAGGTATAAAAGAAACAGAAAAATAAAAGTAATTATGGATAAGTGTAGTGGAAACAAATGTAAGTAATTTATAATATTTAGAACTTAATAGTCATAGAGGACCAAATTCAAGTATTTGGGGAGATGAGATACTACATTGTAACAAAAATAGAAGAGATAGGAAGTAGTACTTTAAATGACAACTAATTTGTCAACTAAACACTTAACAATCCTGAAACAGTCCAAACTAACAACAGGGACTAATAAGATGAATGTGGCAAAATTTTATAGACTAATTTTTAATTTTCTGTACTTGAGGGATGAAATAAGAGAAGGGGTGAAATTTTAGAGACGAACTTGGAATTTTACTAAAATTTAATTGGTAAAACCTTATCGTTTAGTATAGTTTTTGGATAGAGTCTTACACCTCTTAAAAAAATATAAAGTCTTAAAAAACAATGTACGGACCTATTAATTACTTCATATATTCAATGCAAAAAATGGAAAAGACAAAGTGTAAAACAAAATCATTTAACAAGGCATTAGGTGTGTTTCATCTTATTTACTAAACATCATAGACAAAAAAAATATAGTTGAATAAGCATTACCATTTAAATATGTTTTTTTTCCTTATAATATACTCAATTTTCCATTTCATCTCTATAATATTTTTTATATACATTTTGCTTCTTAAAGTAATAAATATTGAAACAAAAAATATGTAAATTTTGTGAGAGACATAAATTTATGTCCTTTTATGACAGATTGAGTGATGGATTTCTATATGAGTGTCACTAAATTTATAAATGTATGTTAGTGAATGATAATGTGATAGAATTATCTCCTCTCTAATTGTTCTGTCAAAAAAATATGAATATCTAGCATGGATGTTTATGAAGGATTTTTTATCCCTTACAAACTTACCATCACCAAGTTTGTCACAAAAGTTTCAAATGATCCAGGGACAAACTTTGTCATGGATAAAGCCCCCTCTCTAAATATTTTGGTCACACATTTCATAAAAATATTGTAATTAAATGAGCTCATGATATATGCAATTTGAAAATATATTTTATTGAGATTTATGACCAACTATATATTTGAAATATTTTATACCTTACAATTATATAGAAATAATTAATTATTATAATAATTAACATTTTCTTTATCAATGTAAGAAATGTTAGTTAAGAAAATATTATAAGTAATTTTAATATTTATAGGAAAGCACATTGAATTATATAGCTTAAAAATGAAAAATGGAAAATTTGAAGCATTTAAATATAATTAATTGAAGAAATGGTTTATTAGTTAATAAAAAAATCCCAAAAATTAATGGAAAAAATAAAAATTAAAACAAAGATGAAAGTTTTCTCCTTTTCATTCATTCTCTAGGGCAATTAGATCGATTCTAAAATCAAATAATTCTTCTAAAAATAAGTATGAATTTAATTTTGTGTCTTAAATTTTGATAATTCAGTAACTAGTAATTGGTTAATGATTACTATTAATAAACTCAAGTTCAACTAAAAGGTTTAAGTAGCGATACAATTGTAAAACATTATGTGTCTCATGTATAAAAGTAGTGTTATTTTGATTTAATGGGAAAATGATAAAAAGGTAATATTGGTATGGGAGTTATTAGAAGTTATGGAATTTATAAAATAGATAATTTTTGATAGGTGCAGTTATCAGAAAGTATAAAATGGTATTGGTTTCTGAAAAGAAAGATATAGAAACATATAAGGTCATCATTGTCTGCCCATGAAAGTTGTATCTCATCCCTATCAAAGAAGATATAAGAATTGAAAGGGTCAAGACTCCGAGAAAGTATTATGTCATTAAAAGATCTTCCGCAATTATGGACAAAGGTATGTTTATGTAAAACCGATGATTTCTCAAGATCTTTTTCATGTTCTTGATATGATTGTTATTGAACATGAAATTATAGATTAATGCTTACATATGGTATCAGAGCATGTGTTTGGGAATTCATGTTTTTTCATGTATGATTATGAATGAATTCTTGATTGTTGAGAAATTAAGTTTTCGAAAGTCATGATTAAGAGAAAGATACTTTCCATTAACGATGTATGGATTCTTTTGAAGAAAGAATAAAGACGTTAACAGTGGTGACTTTATATGTATATTGAAATTCAATTCAACGTTTTGATTTTTGATGATGGTTTTTTCATCAAATCTTATGCAAGTCTACTGATATATTTATGTTATGCAATTATTGTGGATACCTATATTGAATTCAATTATTGCAGGACTCATTATTTATGGTTTCATGAATTCACATTATGTGGCATAAATATATATAAAAGTTGTAGACCTTTATTGTTAGTTCTTGGTAATTAGAGAACAATTGAGGTTGCCGAGAATATGATAAAGTGTAAAAATCACTTATTATTTATGAAATATTTATAGCTTGAAATTAAGTATGGTGAATTTGTTAGTCACCAAAGTGGTCAAATTCTTGATGAATTGATTAGTTCCAAACATTAAGATTATGCTTCAATTACCATGACTGTGATGGTATGAATGGTATAAAATTATTGTTTATGTTGTGTATATTGAAGTTCATTATTATAGGACAATTAAGGATCAATCCAAAGGATAATTACTTGTTTTATAGTAAATGAACACGAATGTTGATATTGAGATACACTTCTTGTTTTATTTGGACATCCAAAGATGGCAAATATTTCTAGTTGAGGTATGCATCATTGTCAAATTAGGAAAAACAAAATTTGTAGCATCATTATGGTTCAGTGTTGTATATTAATGGATCCCCAAAGGTGAACATTAGTATACATTTTATGATGTATAAATCTATGAAGTATGTTAGTATGTGATATGTATGATTCAAAACATTAATATTATACCTTACAGTACCTGTTGCTACACATTCGCTTTTCTCAACTATTGCAATTTTCAATGGACTAAACTTCTCTGAATGGAAAGAGCAAATTGAATTTTACCTTGGGGTAATGGATCTGGATTTGGCTCTTAGAGAAGAGAAACCTAGTGCTATTACTGATGTAAGCACTGAGGATGAAAGGGTCCATTTTAAGAATTGAGAAAGATCCTAGGTTGAGTCTGATGTACATACGAATCAGCATTGCAAGCAACATTAAGTCAACTCTTTCACAAACTGAAAGTATTAAAGAAATGATAAAACTTGTGGAAGAGTGCTCCCAAACTGCTGATAAGTCTCTTGCTGAGACACTTATGAGTACGCTGACCGCCATGAAATTTGATGGTTCCCTTACTATGCATGAGCATGTTGTTGAAATGACAAATATTGCATCAAGACTGAAGTCATTGGGAATGGATGTGGATAAAAATTTCCTAGTGTAGTTCATATTGAATTCATTACTGTCTGAGTATGGTCCTTTACAAATGAACTATAATATCATGAAAGACAAATGGAATGTGCATGAATTGCACAGTATGTTAGTTCAAGAGGAAACCAGAATTAAGAACCAAAAAATTCATTCCATCAATTATGTCAAAACATCAAGGAGCTGAAAAGAAAAAAATGTTAAGAAACATGAGAAGAAAGGAAGAAGACCATTAAAGATCAATCAGGCCTCCTTTTCTCAAATCCACAAGAAGGAACATAATGGAAACAGATGTAATTTCTGTGGTAAGGCTGAGCACTTCCAAAAGGATTGTCCGAAACGTAAGGCTTGGTTTGAAAAGAAAGATAAGCCTTGTGCTTATGCATGTTATGAATCAAACATTGCTGAAGTTCCATATAATACTTGGTGGATCGATTCTGGATGTTCAACTCATGTTTCTAGTGGTAGTTTCAGTTTGTACTAACACAATCATTTTGATTGACAATGGTACCTTATGTAATGGATTATACTATTATGTCTTGATAATCTTTATACTGAAATGTTTATGACTCTGCATCATAATGTTGGTACTAAATGTACCTTAATTAATTAATGTTTCACTTACTTGTGGCATAAACGTTTGGGATAAATTTCCAAAGAAAGAATTGAAAGATTGGTAAATAGTGAAATCCTTTTGGATTTAGATTGGTACCTTAATTAATTAATGTTTGTGAATTGTATCAAAGGCAAACAAAAAAACACACATAGAAAGGAGCCACAAGAAGCACTTAGCTTCTTGAAATTATACACACTGATGTATGTGGTCTGTTTGATGTTAATGCTTTCAATAAAGAGAAATATTTTATCACCTTCATTGATGATTATTCACATTATGGTTATGTCTATTTGCATCATGATAAATCTCAAGCTATAAATGCTTTAGAGATTTGCATTAATGAAGTTGAAAGGCCATCAGACAGAAAGGTGAAAATTGTCAGGTCTGATAGGGGTGATGTGTATTATGGAAGGTATGATGAAAGTGGACAACATTCGGAGCCATTTGCTAAATTCCTGGAAAAGCGTGATATTTGTGCTCAATACACAATTCCCGGTACATCACAACAAAATGGTGTTTCAAAAAGGCATAATAAGACCTTGTTGGATATGGTTAGGAGTATGTTAAGTAGTTCTTCTTTACCAGTTTCATTGTGGACTTTGCTCTAAAAACTGTCATATACATATTAAATAGGGTTCCTAGTAAGTCAGTCCCTCTCAAAAGACTCCTTTTGAACTTTGGACTGGAAGGAAACCTAGTTTAAGACACCTACATGTTTGGGGTTGTCAAGAAGAAATTAGATACTACAATCTGCAAGAAAAGAAACTGGATGCAAGGACAATCAGTGGTTATTTCAGTGGTTATCCAGAAAAGTCGAAAGGGTATAGATTTTACTGTCCTTATCATATTACGAGGATCATTGAATCTAGAAATGCTAGGTTCATTGAGAATGATGAAGTTAGTGGGAGTGTAATACCACATAAAGTGGATATTCATGAAGTGAGAATACAAGTTTCATTGACTTGTATCTCTAGTAAAGTTGTTGTTCCTCATGTTATTGAACCAATCAATAATAATGAAGAACGAATTGATGATCCCACTACTCATGATGAAATTACTGTTGATGAACCAAGTGAGCCCATAGTAGAAGAACCACAACAAATAGCATTAAGAAGATCTCAAAGAGAAATGAGATCTGCTATTCCTAATGATTATGTGATATATCTTCAAGAATCTGAATTTGACATGGGTATTCAGGATGATCCAGTTACGTTTTCACAAGCCATGAATAGTGATATTTGATGCCATGAAAGATGAGTTGAAATTTATGTAACAGAATAAAGTTTGGGATATTGTTGAGTTACCAAAAGGGTGCAAGAGAGTTGGTTGTAAGTGGGTCTTTAAGACCAAACATGAATGTCATGGTAACTTGAAACGTTAAAAAGGGATTCACTCATAAAGATGACATTGACTACAAAGAAACTTTTTCACCAGTTTCAAGAAAGGATTCTCTAAGAATCATTTTGACATTAGTGGCTCATTATGATCTAAATTTACACCAGATGGATGTGAAAACCGCCTTTCTAAATGGGAATTTAGAGGAAGATGTGTACATGGACCAACCAATGGGGTTCATAGAAAGGGGAAAAGAGCACATGTGCAAACTTAAGAAATCAATATATGAACTTAAACAAGCTTCAAGACAATGGTACCTTAAGTTTAATGATATTGTTGTTTTCTTTGGATTTAAAGAAAACATTGCTGATCAATGTATATATCTAAAGGTCAGTGGGAGCAAGTTTATATTATTGATTCTGTATGTTGATGATATTTTGCTTGCAACTAACGATATTGGTCTTTTAAATGAGACTAAGAAGTTTATATCTAGTAACTTTGAAATGATATATATTTGTGAGGCATCCTATGTGATTGGGATAGAAATATTCTGTGATAGATCATAAGGATTGTTGGATTTGTCTTAGAAAGCATATATTAATAAAGTTTTAGAGAGATTCAGAATGCAAAACTGTTCATCAATTCCAGTATCAATTCAGAAAGGAGACAAGTTTAGTCTCATGCAATGTCCTAAGAATGAATTGGAACGAAAGGAAATGGAAGTAATTCCATATGCATCACTTGTTGGGAGCCTAATGTATGCTCAAACTTGTACGAGACCAAATATTAGCTTTGCAGTTGGATTGTTGAAAAGATATCAGAGTAATTCTATAGTATGAATCATTGGAAAGCTGCAAAGAAAGTTTTGAGATATTTGCAAGGCACTAAAGGTTACATGCTTACTTATAGGAGGTCTAGTAACCTCTATATCATGGAAAAGTGAGAAGCAGTCTGTAATTGTTGCATCCACTATGAAAGCTGAATTTGTGGCATGCTTTGAGGTCATGGCTCAGGCTAAATGGTTGCGAAACTTATTTCAGGGCTTGAATTGGTCGACATTATTGATAGACTGCTAAAAATTTATTGTGATAATTCCGCAACAGTCTTCTTTTCTAAAAACGACAAGTATTCCAAAGGTGCTAAACATATGGAATTGAAATACTTTGCCGTTAAAGAAGAGATTCAGAAACACAGAGTGTCTATAGAGTCTGTTAGCATTGACGAAGGGATTACCGCCCAAGACATTTATTGGTCATGTCTGTAGTACGGTCATTATGTTAGCTAATGAATGTTGATCATTATTGAAATTATTGACTATTGACACTCTGAATTCAATGATGTTTAAGTTTATGAAAATTATCCTGTTTTCAAATTTATGTATACATGCATGTATGAATGATTATTTGAAAAACAGGATTTGTCCCTAATGAAGACATAATAGTATTATTGTGGGACATTATGATGTAAACTTCCATTAAAGTATCATGTTAGGAAGAAGAACTAATAAAGTGGTACATGGAAGGAACTTCGTCGATATGATAGCATAGAACCGCCATGACTCATATTGGTTTTTATTTCTGATCATGATGTATGATGAGACCAATGTATGAAACCTTTACCCTTATGTATGCGCATTATGATGAATTTTCATTAAATCATGAAGGGACACTTTATAACATGAGTCAAGAGAGAGAATGTAAAACATTATGTGTCTCATGTATAAAAGTAATGTTATTTTGATTTAATGAGAAAAGGGTAAAAATGTAATATTGGTATAGGAGTTATTAGAAGTTGTGGAAGTTACTAACTGTTGATAGGTGTAGTTATCAAAAAGTATAAAATGGTATTGGTTTTTGAAAAGAAAGATATAGAAACATAAAAGGTCATTATTGTTTGCCCATGAAACTTGTATCTCATTCCTATAAAAAAAGATACAAGAATCGAAAGGGTCAAGACTCTGAAAAAATATTATATCATTAAAAGATCTTCTACAATTATGGACAAAGATATGTTTATGTAAAACTCATGAATTCTCAAAATTCTTTTCATGTTCTTGATATAATTGTTATTGAACATAAAATTATAAATTAATGCTTACAACAATAACTCTTCCTATATTGGTTTACATAACTATTCATTCTTCACATGGGTTTTATGTCTACCATGTATTTTTTTTTGTTCCTTATTTTCCTATTCTTAATAAAACTACGGTGTTCTGTAAATGATGGGTAGCAATCAAATTATTATTAATAATAAATATTGTGTTAATATAATAATATAATAATTATTATAAAAATTAATAATTTTATCATATTATATACAATTATCATATAAATAAAATATTTTTATTTATGTTATATATTATCAACGTTGGCATAAAAAGTAAATAAAAAACATTATATACATATTTTAACAAATTTACAGGTGTATAAATTATGAAAACTTTGAAAAAAAATCAAACAAATTACAAAAATAAAAATATTTTTACCCTTGCATAACAGAGGTACTAGATAGTTTAATACTATATACGTCTATATTTTTGTTTTATTTCAATTTTTAATGAAAAAATAATTAATAAGCAAAAGAGAGTAAATAAAAAGTCTAGTTTCCATTTTGTTTAAAGGAAATAAGACCTTAGAAGAGATTATTCTTGCATCACCAAAAGAGTCACATTTGTTTCATGAGCAAAATGATTCATTTTTGGAGTGTTTTTATATTGGTCAAACATCTCAATCAGTTCAATATGGTCCACAACCTCTTGTAGATGATCAACATATGATGAATCATATGAAAATATGGATGTACTTATAATTTACTCTATTTTTTTATTTATTTTTCAATTATAATGGTTTTGATTGACAATATATATACTGTTAGAAATTATTAAAATTTTAATAGTTATTTACTGACTTTTAATATTCCACAAAACTTTGAATGCTATTTAACTTGTTTATTTATTTTGTTTTAATTTATTTTAGTTATTTAGATATTTGCATAGAAAAAATGACCACTTACTATCACTTTATGGTACACTTAGGATTAACCTAGTGGTGAGAGTTGGGATAGACGAATGAGAACTTAGATTTGATCCTCATTATATTGTTATTGTACAAAATAATCAGAGAAAAAAACTTAGTACTTAATTTGCAAGGAAATAAATTCATTTATCACAACGTGCGAGGGCTAGTACGTGCACCACAAATAGGGGAGGATTTGGTGTGACTAACCTATAATTTTTTGCTATTTATAAAGAAAAAAAAAAAGCAAACAAACAAACAATTTGTAAGGGATGACGTACGTGCTCGTCACGAATAGTGTAGGTTGTGGGCTAATTTTTTAAAATAATACAAATTAAATAAATAATTGGCAAAAGGGGGCAAAACCAAAAAAATTTAGCAAAATGGGGTGATGAAACACGCCCATCTGGGGCGTGTTTAAACACGCCCAGATGGGGCGTGTTTCACCAGATGGCGCCACGTGGCAGCAGCAACAGTGCCCTAGGGTTTCCGCAGGATTTTCGTAA
>PYAF01001982.1:25182-46998 GCA_007407185.1 Glycine tomentella
GTAAAAAAATGTTATTAAAAAAATATTTATTTATTTTAATAAAGTTTCATTTCTTGTGACATTTATTCATGAAAAATATTTAATGAATTATTATAAAATAACTATACAAAATTATTTAATAACATTTTTTTATCATACTAAAATTTAGACCTTGTAAATAAAAATTATACAAGATTTTATCATTGATGAAAATATATCTCTCTAGTCCATGAATATTTGATTGAAATTTAATCATGAAAAAAATCATTTATTTATTTTAATGAAGTTTAATTTTTTATAACATTTATTACAAAAAATATTTAATAAATTAGTTATTTTTGGAACTAATTTAATTTAAAATAGAATTAACCATAATAAAAGTAAACAAAATTTATGTAGGTAAATGACTTAATATATTTATGTCATCTAATTTATTTTTTCTTTTAATTTCAGCCAAAATTAGATGACATTTTTTTAATAACATTTTTTTACAACTAAAGTATTTTTAGATGATGTTTAAATCTTAAAAAGGTAAATTAAATAAAAAAAAAATTATATTGTGATTTAACCATTTCACTCGATTTTTGTTATCTCAAATCAAGCTTGCAAATCACACAAAAAAATATAAAAAATGAATTAAATTAATTTTTTTTAAAAGAAAGTAAAAAAAAAATGCAAGACATCACCAAAGTAAATATAGATTTTATCTAAGACAACATTTTCCATAATAATATTTTTCCAAAGCAATATATGTATATAAAAATATATTTAAATATTTATTAACATATTTATTACAACACATTTATTAAAATTTAAATTAAATAATTAATAATATATTAAAAATTAAAAATAATATAAAATCTACTCCTATAAATTATAAAATATGATTTTAATGTCTGTATAAGATACGAGACACTAAATTAGTTAGTATCTAAAATTGTGTGTGTGCAAATAGAAATAGAGTAAGTGAGAGGGAGAGAGAAAGAAAGTAATAATCAATTTAGTCCTTAAAATTATAATACACCACCAAATTGGTCCTAAAATAAATAAACGACAAAAAAATATAAATTAAAAATTAACTTAGTCCTTGAAATTATAATAATAAGTGAAATTAGTCTCTAAAATAAAAAAAAATCTCAATTACATTTTTTCTCCTTAACTTTCAAAATTTCATAAAATATGCCCCTAATTTTTTTTCTCATGCATTTTTTTCCCTAGACGTATATAATGTAATGAATTGTGTCCTAACTGACATTGTCCTTAATGGGGCAAAAGAATATTGTTTAGCAAAGACTTGTTAACTTTCTGGCCCCTACATTTAAAATTTCATGCATTTTATCCTTAAAGTGTAACATAATTTTTACAAATGAGATCTAAACTTTAAAAATTACATAAACAGATAAATTATGTTTCTAAACACGATGTCTCTCATTTAAATTTTTTTAAATACGACTTACCTATACGAATTGTGTTTTAAAATTTACTCATTTTGATCATTTTTTTAAAAAAATTGTCCCTCAATTTTTTTAAAAAATAGGTAGAAGTGTCTAGATATTTGAACCATTGACCCTTTCTTTTTCACTATCACCAAAGCCATAAAGTGCTAGGGAATATATTGTGTAGCAAATTAATGTTGAAGCAAATTAAACCACGGTTGACACTACTAGAAAAATAGGTTTTAACATCGCCAGTTTAACATCGATTATTGAGAAATCGATGTTAACGAAAATACGGTGACAATTTTGTAATTAATAGAACATTATTAACATCGGTTTTTATGAAAACCGATGTTAACTTGTTTTTGTTAACATCGGTTTTTAATTTTTAAAGGAAAAATCAATGTTAACTTGTTCCTAGTAACATTGGTTTTCAAGTTTTTAAGAAAAACTGATGTTAACGTGTTGTTGTTAACATTGATTTTTGTGGAAACCGATGTTAACAGGATGACATTAACATCGATTTTTCTTAAAAACTTGAAAACCGATGTTAACATAAGACGTTAACATCGGTTTTATAAAGAGAACCGATGTTGTTGTTTTATTATAACAGGTCCCTCTCACCCAAGTTTAACACACAATCCCGCGCCTACCTACACAGAAAGCTCATCTCACTCTCACTCTCGTGTTTTTGCTTCTTGTTGTGTGCTTCTCTGACGATTTTCTCGTGTTCTTGTTATGCACTCGAACTCGAAGGTCATCGCGTTGTTAGTCGCGACTTTTGCTTGAAGGTCATCACGCGTTTGGCTCATCTCTCCATCCCAGGTTAGTAGCCTTCTTGCACCGAATGTTGATGTGTCTGGCAACTGAATGCTTGTTTTTGATGTTGCATTGGCATTTTAAGCTAATGTATGGGTTTCATGACTCACCGTGGTGTGATTTTGCTGTTGTTGGCCACTAACTGCTTGATAAAATGCCTAAACTGTGTATGCTATTAGAATGTGGTTATGACATTGTGTCCGTGTTTGCAAGTTACAATGTATCTTCACATGAACCCCATGCATGGCTAGATGGTGAGATGTTAAGAGTCTCCACTATTGGCTTGAGATATTTTCTTTTATTTTCACAATTTTTTCTGAAAAATGTAAAGGGAATCTCAAAATTATGTATTATCCCATCGAGATTGGAACTTCGAGAGTTACTTATCATAAATGGACTATTCATAGCATAAAAAGGAGAGATTAAATTGTGTGATAATTGAAAGCAAAAGCAATATAGGAGACTGTAAGGAGTAGGACTTTTTGCTACACATACTTGAACATGGTGCTTTTCTGTTCAAATTGTAAGAGTATCTCAAATCCTTTGGTAGTGTCAATATCCTTTGGTAGTGTCAAAATCCTTTGATTCTTTTCTTTTACATACACCCCGATTATCCTAGTTAGGTCATATATGAGCTTAAAAATTCATATTAAGGAAAACAAAATGGCATTCAAGAAGAATGACAAACTGAATCAAATTTAAGTCATAAAGAGACAGTATGAAGATTGCTTATTTGAGTATGATCTATATATTTTGAAATGATTTTGGTACCATTGCAGCCCACTGAGTCACATAGCCTGTGGAAAATGCTTTCCACCATTGAGCATCTCTGACTTGAACCACATCTTTGAAAATCACTGTGGTTTCAGACACATATGAAAGCCTGTGTTCACTATCACCCCAAGTTTCCTTGTCCTTAGGATCCACTGGTACTAGGAAATGGTACTAGGATGGCTTTGGTGGCTGATTGTTTTGTTGTAAACCCACATAGTTGTCTCAAAGCAATACATTGACACTTAAGCCTATATACTAATTTGCATATTAATGTTTTGTTGCCTTCGTGTTAATTAAGTGAACAATAATACATGATAGATGAATGGAGATAGTAAAGGTGGATAATGTTATGGTAATCTTAGAGGCGTGTAAGGTCGTTTGACTCTTGTGATTTGCTAGGTCCAGAAAAGAGGTTGAGAATGCTCATTCTAGTTATGAGGCATCATTAGGTGTGGGAAGTGAGAGGAAGTCAAGTCCACAGATGGAATTTGAAGGTGACGTAGTGGGAAACCTTTGGTGTCAATTTTGAGACAGGAAATTACATGAGAGAGAACAAAATTTTAAAATATTTTAAGGACATGCGATTGAAACATATAAGACTTAGCCTCATTGAAAATCAGTTTCCTTTTTTTCCTCTTTAACTTTTCCATATGTTGTGGGATTTCCACACATGATGCATGTTTGGTGGATGATTCTATCTATATCTTGTAGAGTTTTGTCAGAAAGAACTTGAGAGTCTATGTAAAACTATCATATGTCTCTTTGCATGCTTGTGTAACCCTTACTTTATGTAAATCACTTTTAACCCTTATTTTATGTAAATCACTTGCATTCCATCACCATGATTTCTTTGCAGGAAGAACAACCAAGTGAGCCTGCAACCCCAGTTACACCGCCACCATCAATAGAACCCAAGCCACCTTCACCCTCTGTTCCTTTACCAAAGGTAAGCCTTGTGTTAAACTTAAATGTAAACCAATTAAATATAGAATGCTATAGAGTATAGGAGTACGTAAAAGGGGAGCGGGCCCTAATGTCAACTCTAATGTCCTCTCTTTAACTAGTTCCATTATCTGCTTGCAAATTCGTCCATCATACCATACAAACACATGATCTGTCATAAATTCAAATTGAAGTGGATGAATAAGCATGGAATTTTTATCTAAAATGAAGCTTGTTATATTTGTGGCATTTGGTGGTTGATTCTTTTATCTTGTACATTAGGTTGTTTTTGTGCATACACAGTTAAAGTTGGTCAAGTGGCCAGATTGATTGGCTCAAAAGTTTTGTTGTTAATTGCTGGACAAAGATGCATAGGTTGGGTTATATTGAAACCTTCTAACCTATGGAGTTATAAATGTCTTTCTTTTCGGTGAGGTTGCTAGAGAGGTTTATATAGAGAAAACACCATAAGGTGTTTGGATTAGTGTGCCACCTACATAATGCTCCTTGTATTTTAAGACAACCTTTGCAGTCATGGTTTGGGAGATTTAACATATTTATTTTGCAGTTTGAGATGTCAACTCTAATGTTATATGTTCATTGCAGGTTGTAGGAGGGCGAACCCTTTTCTCGTTTGCCTCATCATCATGACCTTCATTGTTGGACATTTCACACAGATCATCATCACAGGCGTGAATATGTTTCATATTTTTGTTGTACAATTTGTCTTATGCCTTTCATATAAAATTGAAGTTCATTATGAGTGAATCTTAGTTTCCCGTTTGAGATTGATTACAGTGATTCTTCCGAACAATTTGGATTAATCATTGTATTCAATCTTGAATTGTCCATTTGGACAGTTTGGGAAGGCTCATATTTTTTTAGTATATTCATATGTATAGGTTGTGATTCTTCTCTTAAATATGATGAAATTTCGGTACAATGCATTTCACTTTGTTCTTCGGGTGCATACTTGACTATGGTGGAACTCATGTCACCACTTTCATGTCGTGTACTTGGAGTCCAAAGCTAAGTGCTGCCGAAATTTCGTCAAATTTAAGATAAGAGACTCAACCTATATATATGAATATACTATAAAAATATGTCTTCCTGAATGGGATAGGGCCACACCTTCAATGAAAAAAGTGAGGTTTTCATGCATGGAATAACTTTGTGAGTATCGCAGAGTTATTAATTACATGGGTCGAAGTTTGATGAATGCAAGTCACATCACGGTTGAGTATGAAGAATGCGTTGAAAATTTCTTGCAATTTGCCTCTGAAAGAAGTCGACCGGATGGGGATGGAAAATATTTCTGCCCATGTATCAATTGTTTGAATGGTAGACGACAAACACTGGACGACATACGGGAGCATCTTCTATGCGATGGGATTAAGAAGACTTATACGACATGGATATGGCATGGTGAATTAACAAACACGCAGAGGGTCTCGCAGACTGAACTGGTTGATGTTGACATCAGAGATCGATTAGATGATATGATTTGTAATCTGGGACATGAGTCTTTTTAGCAAGCACATGCCCCTATGTATGAACATGCCCCTAGGTATGATACATTGGAAAGTGATTCGAAGAAGCCGTCGTATCCGGGGTGCAAAAAGTCATTGACACTGTTGTCAGCAGTGTTAAATCTGGTTAATGTCAAGGCCAGATATGAGTGGAGTGACAAAAGCTTCAGTTCACTGCTTGAGGTAGTTCAGGACATGCTTCCAGATGAAAACACGTTGCCAAGAAGTTACTATCAGGCGAAGAAGATTCTCTGTCCGATGGGTATGGAGTATCAGAAAATTCATGCTTGTCCTAATGATTGCATATTTTATAGAAATGAATTTCAAGAAATGTATAGATGCCCCAGGTGTGGGGTATCACGGTACAAAGTGAAAGCCGATGACGACTGTAGCATCGATGAAAGCACAAAGAAAGGCCCCCCTGCAAAGGTGTTGTGGTATCTTCCGATCATTCCAAGGTTTAAGCGTTTGTTTGCTAATGAAGATGACGCAAAAGACCTTACATGGCATGCAGATGGGAGAAACTGTGATGGAATGCTCCGCCATCCAGCAAATTCCTCGCAGTGGAAGAAGATTGACTGTTGTATCCGGAATTCGGGGAAGACCCTAGAAATCTTAGGCTTGCACTTGCCAGTGATGGAATGAATCCCTACAGCAGTCTAAGTACTCAGCACAGTTCTTGAACTGTTTTGCTAGTCATTTACAACCTGCCTCCTTGGTTGTGCATGAAGCGAAAATACATGATGTTGTCTATGATGATATCGGGCCCAAGACAGCCAGGAAATGACATTGATGTTTATCTAAGTCCCTTGATTGAAGACTTGACAAACTTGTGGGATGAGGGGGTTGCCGTGTTTGATGGGTATTGTAAGGAGACATTCAAGTTGCGTGCAATGCTATTTTGTACCATTAATGATTTTCATGCATACGGGAATTTGAGTGGATACAATGTTAAGGGCCATCGTGCATGCCCTATCTGTGAGCAAGACACGAGTTACTTGAAACTTAAACATGGAAGAAAAACAGTTTACACTCACCATCGACGTTTTTTGAAACCTTATCACCTTTATCAGCGGTTGAAAAAAGCATTTAATGGAATTCAAGAGCATGAAATTGCACCGATTACGTTAACCGGTGAGCAGGTTCTTGAGCGGGTTGAGGGCATCCATACTGTCTTTGGAAATACTCAAAAGAAGCAGAAAGGTAATACTTGCATACGGAAGAAGAGGTCGATATTGTTTGATCTTCCATACTGGTCTGATCTAGATGTTAGACATTGTATTGATGTTATGCATGTGGAGAAAAATGTGTGTGACAGTGTCATCGACACGTTGCTTAACATTCAAGGCAAGACAAATGATGGTTTGAACACTCATCAAGATCTTGTTAAGATGTGTATACATGAGCAGTTACATCCTAGTCCGATGGTAAGAAAATTGACTTGCCTCCAGCATGTCACTCTTTGTCAAGAAAGGAGATGATAAGTTTCTGTCAGTGTCTGCGCCGAGTGAAATGCAACAAGGATACTCTTCAAATATTAAGAGTCTTGTACAGATGAAAGATCTGAAACTAGTTGAGTTAAAGTCTCATGATTGCCACATGTTGATGCAATAACTGTTAGCCGTGGCGATTCGAGACATTTTGCCTAACAAAATGAGGCATGCTATAACTCACCTGTGCTTTTTCTTCAACGCCATTTGTACGAAAGTCGTGGACCTTGTAAAGTTAGATGACTTGGAAGAAGAGGCGGCAATTATCTTGTGTCAGTTGGAGATGTATTTTCCTCCTTCATTTTTCGACATAATGGTTCACTTACTTGTCCATTTGGTGAGGGAAATTAAACTATGTGGTCCCGTTTATTTACGGTGGATGTACCCGATTGAGCGATACGTGAAGATCTTGAAAGGGTATTCAAAAAACCTACACCGTCTTGAAGCATCCATAGTTGAGAGGTACATTGCCAAAGAAGCTGTAGAATTTTGTTCAGAGTTCCTTGAAAATGCAAAACCTGTTGGGCTTCCCGAGTTGCGACATGACGAGAGAGTGGGAGGAAAGGGTACACAAGGGTTGCATGTTATAACGCCTGCTTTGCAAGAATTGCAACAAGCTCATTTGTATGTCCTCAGTAACAGTAATGAAGTCCTACCGTACATGGTTCGTCACTAGACATTACTAAAGGAAAGTAATCCAAGAATGATGAAGAATAGGTTGTTGAAAGAGCATAACAAGACTTTTCTGAATTGGTTTAAAGATACAATACTTTGTGATGAATCTGCATTTGAAACAATGAGGAAGTTAGCAGATGGGCCAAAAAGAAATGTTAGAAGTTGGCAAGGGTACAATATCAACAAGTACTTCTTCTACACCAAACAACAAGATGAAAAAAGCACAATGCAAAACAGTGGGGTTAGCCTAAGAGCTGAGTCGCAACACTTCGCTAGTGTGCATGACCACAATCTACTTTTGGCGTGCTTGCCTTACTTTGGAGTCATTAATGACATCTGGGAGCTTAATTATGTTACTTTCACTATGTGTGTTTTCAAGTGCAAGTGGGTTGATATCAATAGCGGTGTGAGAACCAAGGACTTCAGATTTACTTTAGTAAATCTTAACAAGCTAGCTTATCAAGATGAACCTTTCATCATGGCAGAACAAGCTAAACAAGTGTTTTATGTTCAAGATCCATGTGATGAAAGGTGGTCAATGGTACTACATGGAAGAACCATTGGTATTAATCTTGACGACGATGATTCAACCCTTGATATTGGTGTCACTCGATTCTTGACACCAATGACTGACGTCAACAGAGAAGATGTTCTTGACGACGTTCATGCAACTCGTAATGATCATGATGAAGGAGAATTAATTAACATCACTTAATGTAATTTCTTAATAACTTTTTTCGACATATACAATTTAATATGTAACCTTACTTGTCTCTTAGCTTTACTTATCTTTGTTTTTGTTTTTAACAAGGTCATGACTACACCACCAACCTCATCTCCTCCTTTTGAGTCAGCACTTCCTCCGCCTGAGTCACCACCTTCTTCTCCTCAGTCACCAGCACCTCCTATGGAGAAGAAGACTAGGAAAGCAACACGGTTGCGTTCACTGGCTACCAAACCCCCTGGTGCTGACAGACCAGTGGTTCATGATGATCCTACCACTGGGAAGTGTGATAGTCCTCAGGCAAAGAAATTGAGGACATACCTAGGGATCGTTGCTAGAGACAAGGTCGATGTCACCATTGCCACATGGAAGGAAGTTCCTGATGCGTAGAAGGAGTTGATATGGGAGGACATTTAGGTATTATAATTAAATCTCCAATGTGATTGCCTATAGTGATACAATATAAATGTTATTATAACAGTTAAACAGACTTCATTATTGTAACACCCCGTGTATACCCGGCGTATTATCATTATAACAATATCAGATTAGCGCTTAAACAAGTTAATTAAAACCTTTTTAAAACATAGCGGAAGCATAAAACCGAACCATATTTCTTGATAACATTATGTATGGAATAACAACCCACATCAAGCATCAACACAAGCCCCTGCTTAACCAGATCATACCAACAAACCATAGGCAGAAACACAAATATCTCAAAGATATAAACAGGAGGAAGCATAACAGAACGAAAGCCGGATATATACATCATCAACTGGCACCCTAGGTGCGTAGACAAGAGATACAAGCAACCGAGTGCTTCTGATCCCAAGGATCCTTCCTCACACGAGGGCATACATATATACATCAGGTATACAAAATAAGCTACATGTAAATCACATGTCTTCCCTCTACAGGGGTACAGAACACAATTAGATGCTGAGCCGAGCTCCAAGCATACAAAACACAACATCCGCTGAACCGAGCTCCAAGCGTACAAAACACAAAGTTAGTTGAGCCGAGCTCCAAGCCATCCTTTGCTGCCCAAGGCCAAGCAGGTACCGTCTCTACTGGGGCCTCCCGCCCTGAGACTGCTCCCCTCTACCAGAAGCATCACCTGAAAAAGCATAAGCCCCACACGAGGTGAGATAAAAAAAATCTCAGTAAGCTCAGGGTCCTTGGAGGCATCTCCTCCACCCTGGCTCACTCAGCATGACACACGTCATCAGGGAAATCACATCCATCTGGGCCGCACCGGCCTCTCATACAATATACAAAGCAAGCTATCTAAGCTCTATGTACGACGGACCGAGTCAAACGCCGACCTCAGTGTGAAACCGGAATTCACACCCGTGCCATCCCATCGGGTGCTACCCCTTCGCATGGATGCACGTATATGGTACCTCCGAGACTAGGCACTCACCGCGACGGGACACATCGTAGCTCTTGGCCTCAGGGAATCTCCGCATCCCGGGACCGAGTCAACCAGAGCCAGCCAACTAGGAGGAAACCATCTCCTAGGGAGGTCCATATCTATCTTAACTGGCCAGAAGATCTAACAACAGGCTTAATACATCTATCAAGCACAAATACAAGCATGTATATATATGTGTATGTAACAACCACACAATGCATGAGTCATGAATGTAACCAATACTCCATCGGAGTATGGTGGAGCACAAGCAAGTGGGAAACATCCCCAAGGGTCCAGAACTTACCTGGCAAAGCCGAGCTCTGCAGTTCTTCCCGTGCTCTGTGGCCCACGCCATTGACACCCGCGGTGTCACGCCCTATCAAGGCACACACATAACATGTATCAACATACAAGCCACACAAGGCACAAGCAATACGGTTCTCAACCGCTCACAACCGAAAGGACTCACAATCCTTTCCAAAGCCACAAGTCACCTATCCTATGGTTCAACAAGAATTGGCAGTCACAAGCCATCACCACAATAGCCTCACAAGGCCATCTAAACCACCCTTCAAGGCTCTAGCATGTTCACACTTGGCTAAGCAACTCAGCTCAACATCAACACATGCATCACAAGGAGCCAAGAATTCAACATTCACCAAACTCACATATGAGAGCTAATTCTACATCCTCACAACATTCTAAGCGCATGCTTCAACATGACCCAAAGCTAAAACAAGCTCTATCAAAAGTGGGTCACTATTCACCCAAAACCCCAATTCACAAATCAAGAGGTAAATCTTAAGTTTCTTACCTCAAATGACGCAAGGAAGGCCCAAGGATGACTTCCCCTAGCTTGGGTACTCACGAATCGTCGCCGTTCCTCGCCGAGCTCAAGTTCCGCGAACTTCCCTTGAGAAAGGGATTCTCAAAATGAGTGGGTTTGAGGTGAAAGAGAGGATGGATTCAAGCTCAAGAAGTGATTTCCATCACAAAACAAGTTTAAGGAAGTGATTTTGGTGAGATATGGTGAAGAAACCAAGCTTGGGCACTCAACAATGGAGGTAGGAGGTCTGAGGAAGAAGAAGAGAAGGTTGGGACTCCAAAAATCGTGAAATAGGCTTTATATAGTGGGTCTGCCTGAGCTGCGGGGCTGATCGCGCCAGCTATAGATCCACGGCGCCAAGAGCGCCAGGTCCCGCGCCAAGAGCGCCGGCCTCCAGAACCTCTGGCGCCAAGAGCGCCACCTCCCGCGCCAAGGGCACCAACCTCCAGAGACTCCCGCGCCACAGGCGCCAGCCTCCCGCGCCTCAAGCGCCAACATCCAGAACATCTGGCGCCAACCGCGCCACACATGGCGCCAAGAGCGCCAACTAGCAGAGGTCCCCGCGCCACCAGCGTCGGATCCCACGCTCAGAGCGCCAACTGGGAAAATCAGAGTGGTTCCGGCACCACCAGCGCCGATCTGGCGCCCAGAGCGCCAACCACCAGAGACCTTGGCGCCTGGAGCGCCGTTCCCGCGCCATCAGTGCCACACTCCAGCACTGCGGTGCCATCAGCGCCATCCTGGCGCCAAGAGTGCCAGAATTATGCAGAAGAATTCTGCAAAAGGTTTTCTGCAGAATCCTTTGCCAGACGCTTCCCGAATCGCGCCATACGCGCCCAAACACGCGCCAAGCGCGCTGGGACTTAGGGATATCACAATTATAACGCAGGCTGAATTTCAAATACCTGAAGCGTCTGACCAACGAACTAAGAAGAAAATTCTGCAGACAGTAGGTGAGCGGTGGAGGCAGTTCAAGTCAGACCTGACCAGGAAATGGGTCTTGGGAAAGGGCAACGGCGACAATGCTAATGGTTCCAGCGAGAAATACGACATCAATAAGGAAAAATGGGCCCAAGTCTATGAGACACGTAGAGCCAGTTCCTAGGAGGTTAGCCGAGTTACATTGTTTTACAATTGAACAACTATGAAGTCAAACAAACGCTTTTTTTAACCCTAATTCATACAGGATGTTAGAAAAAAGGCCCAAGACATCCAGAAGCTGAACACTGCCCCTCACGTGTTGTCTCATGGGGGTTACGACTTGTTAGAAAAGAGGTTGATGGAAGAAAAACACAAGAAACAATTGGAGGAAGCTACCCGTGCTGATAGCACCGAGACCATCATCCACCCTCCTTCCCCCGTGAGATGACATGTCAAGTGGAAGCTGGCTCGCACGAAAAAGACAGGGGAAATGACTCCTGAGGCGACACTTGAGATTGCTGAGAGGATTGTAAGTCAAACAACAATCTTAATGACATTCTATATGAATTTTTGCATCACAAATGACAAAACTAATGTTGTACTTATTTTCATTGCAGGATTCCCTGGATGAGTAATCCTCACAGGGTACTTTTGTTGCCAATGGACATCAGGATGTCCTGACTGCTGCCATTGGACGACCAAAGCATCCCGACAGTGTCCGTGGTGCTAGAGCCGGTGTTACCATCACCCATTACTTTGGACCGGCAACCTAAACCTCTCGCAAGTCGAAGTCAATGGTTCCTGAAGACTTGGATTGCCTGAAAGACAACATCAGGGTAGAGCTGGAGCAGTCCATCACTGATCGACTTACACAGTCGATCACTGAAAGAGTTACGCAACAACTGATGATGAGCTTCATCCAGTTGCAGACCCAGATGCAGTCTCAGGGTTCCATGCAGCCTCCAGAGGTTCAGTCATGTCCTCTTGGTGCTCGTGTTAGCACCAAGGGAAGCTGTGTCGATCCCTCGGGGAATGACCTAGACATGAGTGCATCTGATAGGCGTGGGTTGTATGTCGATGACAATCCTCCCTGCCTTGTTGCCCTTGGCAGAGTTTATGAGGGATCGATGACTGTGCATAGCGTCCCTCTTGCCACTGATCAGGTAAAGGTGAGTGTTGAGGAAGTACGACATGCTGATGCTCGCGTCCCTGTACCCACTGACGAGTTTCAGCTAGTGGGACAGTCACTTAACACTTTCCTTGCTTGGCCGACACATCTTGTATAGACAATTTTGCATAAGGTATTTCATTTTTGCCTTCTTTCTTCTCATTTACGAATGATTTGTCACATATAAAGTTAAATTGATCGTTCACTTATGGTTGTTAACTGTGTAAGATAAACAAGAACCCAAGGGATCGACGAAACCTGTAGATAAGCCGAAAAATATTTCTAATCCCTTGTACCAGATAGCATTGACCATCCCCGATCTTTTCCTCAGACCCTTCTAGGTGCATGGGACCCGGAGATGTTTGGGGTGCATAATGACAACTTCCCCTTGTACATCAAGCATGAGGATATTTCGGAGATCATCCATGGTGGTCAATGTCTCAACATCTCCGTTATACAATTGTGGATTCTGTAAGTCACTTGCAATTGACTAGCATTACTTGGTGAATTGTTTTATATTCTTGCATAATTGACTTTATTTTCACGGTACAATAGGCATATAAATCAATTAACCCTTCAATCGGATCATGCCGATGTTTATGGATTCCTCGAGCCACAGTCCATACAGAGATCTAGGCAATCTCAATTTCAAATCGAGGACTATATGAAGAAATGGATGCAGAGTTCATAGAAACATGTCTACCTTGCACCGTATTTGAATGGGTAAGTATAAATGAGTATCACAATTTAATTAATGTATGCAGTATAATAATCTGATTTTCGACAATGCAATGCACATTGACAACTGGTAGTTATATGTCCGAAGGCCAATGTAGTTGTCTGGTTCTGTTCGTTGCATAACAGACCTGATAACTACCTTAAAGGAATTATTAACAGGTAGGTTCTAATTTGTAACATATTTATGTTATTTCCATAGTTGAAAGGTCAATTGTACATTATGCATGCATGTTTCTCTTAAGCAGTGCTTTGAAGGGAGTCCATGACACTAAAGGAAATAAATCAAAGGCTACAACTAAATGGATTGCAATTAAAGTAAGTCTTTTAATAAATCATGGTTTATCTATTGAAAATAAATTTTATTACTATTTACACTAATTGCCATTTAACTTTGATTATGCTTTTCAATTTAGTGTAATAACCAAACTGGAAGCACTAAGTGTGGCTATTATGTCATGCATTGGATGTCGACAATAGTCCAAGGAGGCTTCACAGATAAATGGGACATGGTAATTAATTGTCTAATTCAAAACTAATTGTTTTTTTACTTGTTTTTGTTTTGTACTTATTAAATTATGTTTTCTTATGTCATGCAGTATTTCACTGATCAAAGACCATTGGAAGCCGACACCTTGAAGGCTATTAGGGTTCAATGGGCGAAGTTTTTTCTTAAAATTAGAAATGACATATTAGTAGATTAGGTGGTTATTGGATTTTCAAAACAATTGTATATTAGGTTACGAAATTCTTTTATGTACATTGACACAATTGAATTTTATTTGTTATTGAAACATTAATTTATTTTAATGTATTGTGAAATTGGCTGGATCTGGTATTTAAATTTACAGGTTGAAGAACTGCTAAAATTTAAAAAACAGACAAAATATTTTAAAAAATTAAATAAACATCGGTTTTAAGAAAACATATGTTAACTTAGAAATCAACATCGATTTTCTTTGCAAAACCGATGTTGTTTACATGAAATCAACATCAGGTTTGAAAGGAAAATCGATGTTGATTTCTTGTAACAACATCGGTTTTGCAAAGAAAACTGATATTGTTACATGAAATCAACATCGATTTTTGACAAAAACCGATGTTGTGGTGTTCCTTAACATCGGTTTCTTAGGAAACCAATGTTAATGTTCCATCTTTTACACATTTTTACGTTTTTATTTATCAGATATGGACATCAGTTATTGTTGGAAAACCGATGTTGTTTAGTTTCGTTAACATTGGTTTTAACTTGCACACATTCAACGTTGCTTGATTCAACATCGGTTCAAAATCGATGTGGAATTTAAAAAAAAATGATGTTGAATGTTGTTTTTCTAGTAGTGTGAAGAAATGTTTTAATGAAAACAAAATATTAAGAAGCAAGTTGTATATCTTTAAGACTTAAGATTACTAATGGTTTGCTTTGAAAATATTATTATAAGACAACTTAATTAAAAAGCATGAAGCAAGGTGAAAAACATTAATATGAAGTACGCCAACCCTCTGAAAATAAGATTTGCACTATTAGATGTATGTTTACTAAAAGGAATGTTGACAAAAAGCATACAAGACTAATCATGCCTTTAAAATCAAAGTGTACGTGGTAAGATGAGAAACTCTGTAAGATCATAAGCATGATCAAAAGGTGAAACTAGCAACGGATAGTATGATTAGAAACTACACAATACACATGATAAAAGGACCACTAGAAGATGTAAGACTGAGCAAAAAATGGGACACAGATTGTCTATTGCTTTGGAAGAGAAAATCTATTTGAAAAACCTTTTTAGAATTTATTTTAATTAAGCATAATACCATAAAATAAGGGTTTTTAGAAAATATAGATTAAATAAGTAACAAACAAATATATATGAGAAGCAATGAAAGAATACAACACTCAAAAAATTTATATTTATTCACCCACAAGTTTAGGCTATATCTAGTCTCTACTAAAGTGGATTAGAATGTCACTAGAAGAGACTGAATACTGACCTTTGATAAATAATGCCCTTTTCTACACAGATAGTTTTGCTTTAAGCTTTACCTTGGATATCAAAAGTATATTAAAAGTAAGGAAAATCCATTATTATACTTAGAAACAAATTATAAAATTAAGACACACACCAAGTTTATTATACTTATTGGTACATAAAATATGTTAGGCTCGCTCCAGGACAAGTGAACCCTATGTAATAGTAATAGTGGACTCCAAAGTTCATATATTGAACCCAAATGACTAGTTATATTCTCAATTAGTCAAGTTTATTAAACTAATAGTTGAGATGATTAAAAAAAAGAGTTTAAATATTTTTATGGTTTTGGTTTTTATAAGAAAGCAAATAATTGAATGTAAAGAGAGGTTTTAAGTTATGATAAGAATGATCAAGGATTATGATTCACTAGTACCAATTTTTCTTCAATTCTATTCCTAATGAAGCTCCCCCCTAGTTAATTACCAATTCCCAAAATCAACTAAAGTCCATAATCAAGGCCCAAAGATGTTTTTTGCCTTAAATCAATACCTTAATGATCATGGATCTATCAATTTAAGTCAAAGGATAAAATTAAATCTAGGGATGGTTAATTAAAGATTAACTAATTTATCGGAGATTACCTAAACAGTTTGATCATGCAATTTGGTATAAAATATTCTCTACCTAGATCTACCAATTATGTGCAAATGATCACTACTATGAAATTGATTAAGTACCAGAATGGTCGATTCCAAATAAATAGTAAAACAAGGAAGAAAATTAACTAACATAAAACAATGAAGAATTTCATTAAGAATAAGGAGAAGGGTACATTTGGGTAGTTACATCATAACCGCCAGACTAGAGGGACTAGCCGTTTATGATCAAAGCAACACTAGCAATCCTAGATAAAATAAATATAGACATACCAATAGACAGGAACAATGATCACGAGGCATTCTACCGGTGTTGTCTATATTCTTCAACTCTCAAAAGCCCTTAAGGTTATCTGAAATTCATAAAAAAATAAGAATAAAGTTGAAGATTATTTTTACAAAGCCTAAAGACCTATATATAGCTTCTTAAAGATATTTGTACAAAATGGCGCACTACGGTCATAGTAAATTCATCACGGTCGTGGTCAGAAGTGACGTTGAAGTTCTAGGTCATTACGCATTAACTATAACCCTCTTGGTTGATCACGACCCTCATGACTTGACCACGACCGTTATCTAATCCTTGACCCTGTTATGGGATGGTTATTATCATTTGATTATGGTCGTGTTAATTACCACAGTGTTGGTAAATGTACCACCACTGTGATCAAGTGTAAAGTCTTCAAATCTTCATAAATTTGTGCAATTTCTAACTCTTTCACTCAATTGAATAGTTATATTTCTGTAACACAAAACTAGTGTCAAAATATGAGTTCTGCCAAGAAAATACATACAAAACGACACAAAAACTCACAAAATACCACTTAGAAAGTGATTTATCAATTTTTCTCAAGACTAGATTGTAAATATTCAAATTCCGCTTTGTTCTAGTATCATGTTTTCCTTAATATTTAAAACTAGTTTGTTGCAGGTTTATTTGCACGGGTCATGATTGTTTCTACTACTTGTGTTTTAAAAAGAGTTATGTATATAATTACATATTTAGAAATTAACAATAGGTTTTTAAACCTTCTTTTGTATGAAACCTTCTTTTGTTTAAAATTAATTAACTAAGATGTTAAATCTAACGTAACGTGAAATTATTATTAAAGGACTAAACAAATATGAGTAAAAATTTGGAGGACCAAATCATATTTAATTCAATAATAAAATTTGGACAATCCCACAAGGGACAATCTCAACTTGCAGCTTATCTGTCTTATATTTTTATACATTTTTGTAAAAACATATAAAAACAAAAGAGGTATATAAGAAAGAAAAAAAAAAAGATTGGTGTTGTGAGAGATGGAGACATGTCTTCTTATAAATGAAAGATGGGTTTGGTATTGAAGACTTTCAATTTAGAAAGCAACAGGAACACCTGCAGAATGAAACGTTCAACCAAAAATCAAGCCAATTGGAACTTCATCTGACTTCTAAACTATAAATGTTAACTATAGAACACCAACACAATTTGGAAATATCAATTCAAACAACCATGATGTCGATTAACATCCCCGAATTAAAAACAAACTATAACATAATTAAAATTTATTTTTGTTTATATATAGGCTTATATAACAAAAAAAAATCCTAAAAAATTCATGGACCTATATTAGGTATTAAACCAATTTTATACTAGTTCAGTCACTTTATGTCTTTAACTATGAACTACATTTAGTATTAAAGTTGGGCTTTAGAGTTTTATACTTTTAATCAAAGTATTACATCAACAAGCATTTTACACTCAAGGAACCTTTCTTGAAAAACCACCAACAACAGAAGTAATAATGAGTTTATATATATATTGGGAATAATAAAATTGTAATGTTTTTTTTTCTATTCTTGAAGGGCACACTGATTGCTATTGCTGGAAATGAAAATGTTAATGTCGGAACAGTTATTACTGTAAATTTTTAGCTGAAAACATTAATAAAGTCAAATAAATGACTTAAAAAGGAGAATTTTAAAAATATGAGGAATAATTTTTTATAGATAGTTTTCACGAATAAATGAAAATTAAAATAAAAAAAAATCCTATGCACAATACAAAAACCTATATTTCTTTTGTATTATATTAATTCCATTAAAATGAATTTGAATTCTAATTGAATATATTTGGTGTTTTGAGAATCCCTTGAATCACTATTCAAAGGATTCTCAATCATTTTATTTGAAGTTTTCTTTGTTATTATATATATAATATATTATGTTTTCTATATTTGTATTTGATTAAATGCAATAAAATTATTATTGAAGAACTAAAATCATTAATTTTTTATCAGTAACTAAAATGAGTATGGTTTAATATTTGAAGGAACAAAATCATATTTCAACATCACTTTTAACCCAAGCTAATTGAAATCAGTGGAACAAAATCATATTTAACCCAATAAAAATTATGAAATTCATAAATCTAACATTATTTAAAGTTTATTATAAGCTTATTATCTTGTATATATCCATATATAAGGAAGGCAGAAGCATGCACCTATCTCAGATATATAACATACTAAAGAGTAAACTATTTTTGGGATATTTTTATAGCACTCATAAACCCCTTAAAATGTTGGTGTTATTAATGGATGAGATATCGACATGTATTTGGGTCCCTTGTTATGAACAGGAAGAATCTACAAATGATGTAGACGTTGTACCACATTTGAATCAAATTTTTACCTTAGAACTTTGATATTGCGGTCATATTCCTAACCTTAACTATAGATTTTGGAGAAATATAGAGATATATTTTTTTCCTTTCTTTTTTTGGCAAAGAAGAAAAAAAGGACTAGCAGTCAAGAGAGGAAGAGAGAGGGCAGTGCCCTACCCATGCAAGACAATGGAAAATCAAGTGTGTATTTACATTAAAAAATAGTGGTACTACGTTTTAGTTGATTAATTAATGGTGCAAATAAAGGAGTGTGCTACATCTGCGGCTCCACTGATTTCAGAGAATAAACATCAAAGTCATACGAGAAGTTAGGTGAGCAACTTTAAAGACTATGATAAAAATTAAATTGGCTATTTAATGTTTGTTAGGTCTATAAATGACTTGGTCTAGTAACTGGTCTTAATTAGATTCATGCAGCAGTAGCATCCATTAAACACATCATCTTGACAAAGTGTAGGTGAATGCTCTTTTCAAACATTTAAAGGACACAACAACATTTTGTACATCACTTTCCCTTTAAATAATCTGCCATATGATCAGCACCACACCACAGCCCCTTATGTTAGAGCAACAAAAATGGCTCAAATTTTAAAACACGTACTATAAATTAACGCATATGAAATCAAACTTTTATGGGGGTGCAAGTCACAATCTAATTAAGATTAGTGGTTTTTTAAATTTTAACAATATCTATATCTATAATGGCTCTCTCTCTCTCTCTCTCTCTCTCTCTCTCTCTCTCTTCTTGTTCTTCTTTTAAAAGTTTGGTGCTTGTAAATGTTTAGCACCGGCAGCACAACTTGTTGGTTCTATAACAAATTGGGAAGACCTATTTATTGTAAGAGGGAGTGAGTGAGAGGGGCAACCATAGAGCATTTATGTTTCCTAACCTGAATTTGTTTAAGATTTCTATCAAGTGTTTGTTACTCATGGCCATCAGGCCATGATGATGGACAACAAATTATTATTCGACAGAATAGTAGTTGAACCATCAATGTAAGTTCATGCTTAAAAAAAGGGGGTGGAGAAATTTTACAAGAAAAAGAGAAATTATAGAAAAATGGTAGTGGAGTAGTACAACAATAACGAATAAAAAGATGGATGGGTGAGTGTGAATGATTTGGAACTATAAAAGTGATTTCTACTATACTATAGTAATTATAATTCCAACTAAAACGTTGAACGTGTTAACTTATAAAATGGGAAGGGATGTGTTAAAACTAATTAACCAATTTGACTTTGAAAAGGCTAGCTAGATCTGATTTATGCTCCAGGTTAATAATATATTTTCATTGTCCCCGCAATTATTGGTGGACAAATGAAAACGACGACTTGGCTTCAAGTGCTTATCGAAAACTTAATAAGAGTACTAGAGACCCAGCTTATAAATTATAGTACTTCCTCTATCTTCTCTTTCAACATGTTAGTCTAATTTTCTCAAACTATTTATTATTTTAAAAATAATGTATTTTATCAAATTCTGATCATTGATCGATTTGGGTAGGACATTAAATTAATGGATGGTTTGTTGAACAAATGAGTCCCTTGTTAAACCACATAAATTAGTTTTTCTTGGTACAGACATAAATTAGTATATATTAAATTTGTGGATTTCATAATAAATATATATAATATTATTTTACGTGCATACTTTTTAGTAATATTTTCATTTATTGGTATTTTATATAAAAAAAATACTTTATTCTATAGTATTAAAAGAAGTCATTGCATCGGATCGTCAAATAAAGAAAGTCAGTGAATCATAGTAAATTACTAATAATAAGATATTAAATATGTAATTAATAAGGAATTATATATATTTCAACTTAATCAAAGACTTTGATTCAAATTTAAAATAGTTAAGGCAAGACAACAATATGAGTGATATATTTGACTTTCTTCGTCTCTCTAATTCCATTAAAGGAAGGATAGGTAATGAGGAAAGTTTAGGAAAGATGAGTTTAAAAAATAACCTAATCACATTTATGTCAAGTTTGGTCGAGTTTAGGGAAATCTGGGACAAATTCACTCCACTTTTTTTCAAATTGAATGTACTTATATAATTTTAAATAAATCATATATTAAGTTATTAATTATATTTTAATACAAATAATATATAAAAGTCAATAAATGACAAAGATTTTAAAAATAAAATAATTAGATAATATATATATATAACTATTAATTAAAATCTTCCAATAATTAATGTTTATATAATTCAAATTTGGTTTAAAATAAGTATGGTGATGTCGCGTGATATGTGAAAATATTCTTTTATATAATATTGTATATAAGAATCATGCCAAATTTTTAATTAAATATATGATTTAAAAGTTATTATTTATTTGTTATATTTTAAATAATTTATATTTTTTCTCAATATCAAAATAAAAATATGCAAAATAAAATCCTAATATATTTATATAATTTATAACAAGGCAAGGATTTACATTGCAGCTCAACCAAAAACGTTTTTACAAGTTGGGAAAAACTTGAACTTGACCCTAGTTAAAATGGATTTTCTCCATTAAAATTGGGTCATGTCAAGATTGTTATATCAACATCAACAACACCTATAATTTAAGTTAATTAGGTTCGGTTGTAAATGAATTCAATGATAGATACGAAGAAGTTAAAAAAAAGAAAATAAGATAAAAGAAAAAAAAAGGAAAAAGAAGGAAGGGAAGATCGATGTAGAAAAAAATGATTAAAATTGGATCATATGGAACATAAAGATAACAACATATCTAACATTTCACCCTCCATTCTATCCTAAAACACATTGTTCTCCAATCTATATTTCACTCTATTAAATTTTGTTTAACTACATTTTCTCATGTAAGTATTTGTTTATCTCTATTTTTGTGTCAAGTTTTTATTAACAAACTTTTGTCCTTATCAAAATTGATATATGTAAATTCAAATTTAATTGTCTTATTTAGTTAATGATGTTTTATGAAAATATTTAATCCCATCAAATTAGAAATTCATTTTATCATAATAATTTGCATAACTAATAATATTCTAAAGTGTGATTATCTTAAAAGACAAATAATAGGATAAAGAGTACTCTCTCTCTCT
>PYAF01001982.1:56098-70248 GCA_007407185.1 Glycine tomentella
TCTTCAATTGTGTATGTATAACTAATTAATAACTATTATATGTCATAAGTTATTTATATATATATATATATATATATATTAATTGCAAATTTCCAGTAATGTGATAGTCATAAATATTGTATTATTACTTTAAAATAATAACAGCATCAATGAGATATTAATAATTAAAATAATTATTATTAGTTCTTCTCATTAATGTGTGCATAAAATTAATTTATTAATTTGAATTTATTTTTATTAGCATTAATTTGTAAATTAATGAGAGAGTAAATTTAGCAAATTGTGTGGGAATGTATAAAGTAACCGAAATTATGAAAGACGTTAATGAATTGTAAATTTGATAATTTGTAAAATAATAACTCTCACCAGAAAAATAAGATTGGTTTGGATTCAAAAAGGGCATCACACGCCTAATTAAATACTAATATGGCTTCTTCTTTATCAAGAAAAGTGTATCTTAAGATTTTTAAAAAAATAATCTCCTAAAAAAGGATTTAAAAATTAACAAAAATATCTGATTTCAAAATCAACTTCTATTCTATAAATTTAAATCTTTATTCTTAATCTTAATATATGTTAAAATTTTATATGTTCATATTATTAATTATTTTTTAAAATCTTTTATGCTAAGAGTCTTTTCCTCAAATCTTAATAAATATATATTAATTTTATTCATTGAAAATTCTATTGATCAAATATCAATTACTTATATTGTCAAATTATTTTTTTTTCTCTTAAATCTGTTTATATTTGTTATTTTCCTCCTAAAATTTCAATTACTTATATTACTTATTTATTTATTTTAATTTATAATGTAAATTTTTATGATTAACTTTTTTCTTCTTTTATGTATATTTTTAAATTTTATTTAAAAGTTAAAATTCATGAGATGCACAAATCTTTATCTTTATATTAATAAGATTAAAGAAGTCTAGGAGAGAATCGTTATATATTTGAACCGGGGGTGGTAAAGTGTAGTCGAACCTTATCATACCTGCAATATTGAGAATAGATACTATGCGTCTGTAATGAACAAGATTCTGGAGTTAGCTTGCAGAAGATGGAACTTTTCTTTGATTGCTAATATCGGAGTTCGTCAACTCCATAGCATGTTTATCTGGGATTTGCCTCCTCCAACTCTCAACACTTCTCTCAGCAAGTGTTGAGTAGTCTTTCTTTGTTATTTTTCAACCGAAGAAAAAAATACATTTCTTTTACATATAATTTTCTGTGAAAAAAATTCTATTTTCATGATTAATACTCTAAATCTCTAATCTTTACCAATATCATTATGAGAGAGTGAAAAATTCTAAATTGCTATGTTGGATGATTATTAGACACTGAAAAAAAAAACCTTAAATCTTTAATTAGAATTTTTGTTGAACAATTGGAACATTAATTTTAATAATTGTTATATTGGATTGTTTTTTTTTAATTTTGTTTATTATATGACTTGAGTTTGGATGAACCATTGTTATATTTACTTGTTTTCAATATTATGTGTGTATGCTTTTAATATTATTTTTGAACTATTTAAGAATGCATATTTTTACTATAATTGTATAATTGTTTTAATTAATTTTTTATTGATTTATTACTATTAAACTTTTACATAAGTAAAGTGTGGATGATGAATATGTATATGGGTATATAGATACCAAGTGACAAAGAGAATATGGATTAAAATTCCTACCAACTCAAGTATAGGGATCATGCACGGGTATTATTATATTATTATTAAACGCGTGTACTGTAGGACCTTAACCAGATCCTACTTATTATCATCCCTAATTTGAGTGAAAAATTTTTAGAAAATTTGTTTCTAAATATTTTTTTATAATTATAAATTACTAATTATTATCAAGTAATTATGATAAGTATTTTAAATTTTTATAATTAGATTATTTATTATCGATCAGATTTTTAATCCTAAACAATCGAATTTATGATATCTAACAATTATAAATTAATTATTATCAAGTAAGTATGATAAGTATTTGAAATTTTGAACAATTAAATTAATTCTTATCAATCTGATTTGAAATTCAAAATATTTTTTAACTAAGGTAATTAAATTAATTTTTAAATTAAGATAATTTTACAATTTTAAATTAACTACTTAATCGAATTATCTTTTTCACTATTTTTTATTATGGATCTTGTTTGATTACTAATATTCTTATTTTTTCCAATTATGGTGCACTTCATTTGCCACATATATTTTGTTATATCTTTTTATTTAATTTTGTTACATATTTTTTTATATTCTTTGAATTTATTTTTTTGTTGATTTTGTATTTTAAATTGAAAAATCATTTCTCGCGTAATTTTAGTATAAAATATAGATGAATGTGTTTTTCTTCTAATTCTAATTTGTTATGAATTTTTCCTTAATACTTCTAATAAAAATGATATCAAACTCCAAAGATGTATATGATTTCTGATATTAAGCTCAAGAGGATCAAATATAAGATTTTAGTTTAAGTCATTCAATTATAGTTGGATATTGATTTCAATAAGAGATATATTTTGTTGGACTCCTAAATCATCATTTGAAACTAAAACCGGTGTGCCTATATGTTGCTAAGAAACATAGTGAACAATCTTCTAATCTGTGTAATTACACTTGATCGGTAATTACTCAATTAGGAGTTTATGTACTTGAAGTTAAGGCCATTTTGAAAATAATGCTGATAAAAAAATATTCATCCCAAGACTATCATTGATAGGATTTTTTAAATTTCAAAGAAGACAATTTTCAATAACTATATATCCTTTGCAATGTCAATCAACAAAAGTTAAAGATAATCTCTTAAGTATGTTGGTATCTATCTTTTAAGACTAGCCTTCTCTCATGATCAAGTATATGTTTCAGTTCACGGGATGACTAATCGTAATGAGTTGTTGAAAATTCTTCTTCATGATAGTGAAAATAAAATATTTCAACAGCATCAAATGTGGTGTATAGAGAAGTTTTTTGAAACTTAAATTAGGTTAGTTATTTTAATCATTATCCAAAATTTTATATTTCATATTCTTAAATAATATGTGAAAAACATAAGTTGACTAATTTCATCAATAGGTTTTGGCACATGCTATAGTGGTCAGTGGATGCAACTGTAGTTACATCCTAAACCAACCCTAATTACAAAGTTTTTATCGGCCTTAACATTATTCATTATGAAGTTTTTATGTGATCTTTATTTAATTTAGTACTTATATTTTCATGAACTATGAATGTCATTAACATTTTTTTTAACCAACTTAAGTTATGTTTTCATTTTGTTAAGTACTTTTTATTTTCAAATGTATGTATAAAGAAATTTTCTTCAGTAAAGTATATTTAATTAAATGTAAATTAAAAAATAATAATTTCAATATTTAAAAAAAAATAAAAGACATGTGAATCGTAGGGTCACGATAATAGTATTTATTTATTTTTCCCATGTGTAACTTCAAAACAATAGTTTCACATACCACCAAACATCTGAGTCAACTAGCCTAGAATCGTTTCTCCTAATAAGAAGTTTTTGCTTTGAATCTCGTATATGCAACTATATTAAATACTCAAGAGATTTGTTGTGCATATTATTCTTACTCACTAACTTAAGCAAGATTAATACATGTGGTTTATAAAAAATAAATAGTTCAACAATTTATAAGAGTCTAACATTTTCTATTAGACCGAACCCATGTAAAAGTATTTTAAATAAAAATAAATATATATAATAAAATATTATTAATGTTAAAAATGATAAAATATTATATTATAGTGAAAATTAAGAATGAGAAAATTTATTTTAATTATTGATCATGAAAGTTCATTATTATATATGAGTAAGTGAATATATATCATAATTTTAAAATTAAAGAGAAAGATTCAAAGAAATGAATTAAGACAAGTTATTTCTATTTATTTTCTCTTTTTTATATCATAGGTATCATTTAAGGGAAATAACCTTATTTAAGCAAAACAAAATAAAAATCACAATATCAAAACTTTCTTAAGAATAACCAATAATACCACCTAAAACAACTAAATGTTGATGGATACAATGCGTCTAAACTTAAAATTTAAAAACTAAATTAAAGTTGAGGTTTACTAAGTTTAAGCAATTATTTTTAAAATTTAATACAATGTATTAAAATTCAACTTTTAATATTCAATTTGAATTTGAATTAGAATTAACTAAATTTAAGGAATAGTGTCAATGTGATCGAAAAAGAAGTTAAGAATGCAAGTATGAATGATCCTATACGCTCCCAAGGTAACACCCTTACAATATTTTATAATGAAGTCAAACAATTTATTTTAAGATTTTATTTTCTTTCTAGGAAATTTGATCAAATCCATCTTTTTACAATTGTGATAATAAGGTTAAAACTTAAGAGCTTTAGTGATCTACCCAACTCCCTCCCCCACCAGGCATAATTCTTTCTTGTAATATTATTGACACCAAAAATGCTTGTCGACAACAGGATGATACCCAATCATCCAGTGAATAGTCTATAGCTGAACAACTATTTTAGTTGTTATAAGATAATTAGCCTAGATTGGGATTAAGTCAAAAGACAAACCCATCATTTGAAATTTGAAAGTCATAGGGAGCGCGTGAGTTTAGTGCGGATGGAAGTAGTTACATGGGAAGTTAAATTCATGCAGCTCATTATCTAGGGCTAAGCACATTGTTGCGATATCGGTAAGCATACCGATCGTTCCAATTAATAAAATGATAAGTAGAATATTGTTTCACGAGGATTGATGCACCAATTTTATCGTCACTATTATCTAGAAGTTGGACAAATAAATGTTTTGATGAAAATGTGTATTGTATCTTGAAGTAAATAAAAGTAAAGACAAGATTCAAGAATCGATAAGTAATTAAGAAGAACAAAATTTGGTTTTAGTAAAATATGAGAGAAATAGTAGTCAGGGCACATTCACCTCTTGATTCCCACTTTCTTAACTTGGATTGATTACTCCAATCGATTATCCAGTTATTCGGATAATGCATCTTTATACAAAAGGTAATTAAATCTTAATTCCTTAGTGACTTTAACCCTTTAACCCACTTAAAGATCCTAATTCCTTAGTAATCTCTCTTAGGTTAAGCATTAAGTTCGATACACTTAATCATCCATAATCATACATTTATATTCCTAGATAATATAAAGATTGTTACTTTACCACAGTCTAGCATTAGAATCTCAATATTCCTATTATGAACCCTAACCCTTAGAACATTATCAGATTGATCAGGTCTAGTAAATAGTCTTTATGAACAAAGCAAAGTAAAATAACTTAGCATAAACGAACAATAGAACCAATCCAACCAACAAAAGAGGTTACATGAGGTTTGTGGCCCTAACTACAATAAGCAACTAGCCAGACATATTCTTGTCTGTCTTCAAAAACACAAAATAAAGCATGCTTAGCTGAGGAACATCAAAGAAGAAGAAGAAGAAGAAGAAGAGAGACATCTCTTCAATCTTGGTCTTCAAGTCCTTGACCTAGCCAACACTTCCAAGCTCCTCCTTTCCCTTTGTTTCTTCTCTTTTTCAATGTCTGGAACCCCCCTCTCAGCTGGTTGTGTTGCCCTTTATCCTTGGGGCATGAAGTTCCCAAAATACCCTCAGCAGAGTGCACAATGAAAGGGAACAGCTGAATCCCGTGTCGCCCGTGCCACTCGCGCTACTACCCACGCTAATCGTGCAACTACATAATAGGATGGCGCTAACCGCACCAGTTCTCACGCTGTTAGCGCCAGATGACAGAGAGTTTACAGTGAAAATCCTTGACGCGAATTGCGCTAGTTATCATGTGGTTTGTGCCGCTTGGCAGAGAGTTTAGCCTTCATTTCTTTTCTTAACGTAGATTGTGCCATAACCGCGCGATTAGCGCGGGGACTTTGTTTAGCTTTTCTTGATCTTGCTCTCTTCACTTCTTTTCTTTGTTTTCTGCTATGAAAATACATAAAATGAGTGAGAGTATGACTGAGAAGAATTAATTAACACTTCCAACATATGTAGACAATTATTGCTCATTTGTGATCAATTTCATGCTTCTTTTAGCTTGGAAAGCATGATATGCTAGGCACATATCAAATAATTCCCAGATTTAGATATTGTTGTCCTCAGCAATAAACAGGAGTTCACAGTGAGAAGCAAGGATCGAACCATCAAGTATAACATTGCAAAAACAATCCCATAGTTTTTATGCTAGGCATAACTGATTTCCACATCAAAACTTCAAACAATGCTTTTCAATTCTATCACATATCAAAGTCTAACTTGACTACTCCTCACCAAGATATAACATTCACTCATCACTCAAGTGTTTGGGTATTATCATAATCTCTCAATCCACCACAACTATTGCACTACCACAAGCTTGATCCTATTCTCTACTTCCTAAAGATAAGAAACATAAACACATGCATAAATTGATCAAAAGGTCTTGATAAGGTTATAACTTGGCCTGACTTAGGGTAGGAATATTTAATCATTGAGATTGGAACATTGATCTTCTTTAGACTCATTCAGATCTCAATTTGGATTTTACTCCACTACTTCTTCTCAGAATTTTTCATTCCTTTCTCCTCTTTTCTTCTCATTGCATTTTCTTTCTTTTATTTTCCTCTTTTGAACTCATTTGTAAATAATTCTTTCTTTCCTTCTTTCATTTAACTTTTAGTGGAGTCCACCTTGATCTCTTTCTTCTTCTTTTTAAACCAATTAAGCATTTGAATCTCAATTAAGGTAAGTTAATGGCATGGTTTAAGCAATTCATTAGGTGATTGAATGGAAAAGTCTCGTGCTCAAAGGGGTTAGCAATGGAAAAATTTTCAGGTAGGTCAATTTGGCCAAGGCTAACAGAATAAAATGTCTTTATCATATCAAAATATGCATGCATCAATAGAGAAATAGAGCAAGTTCTAGAGTACTACCCAGTGAGGTCTCTCTAAACAAAATATTTCATGTATAAGCACAATTCTCACAGGCTATGGTATCAAGCTAGACTCTGTTGATTTCAAATCAAACATCATTTTCTATTTCAACATGCAATTCAGACATACAAGTAGTCATAACTCAATTCATGTTCCATGCAATGCCATGCTAGAATTTTCATGTCACACATGCTTCCTAAAATTTCAATCAAATTTGACTGATTTGGCAAATCTAAATCTGAGACATGCTTCTAGTAAATTATCTAATATGTACTCCTAAAAGTTAAGTTAAAAATTAGACTCAAGATTAAATATAATGGTTAAAATACTACTTGATAAAACAAAGTTCCTGTTAGACATCCTTTGTTCCACTGAATGTGATTCAATGTGTTTCCTCAAATAACGTGTACCCTAATTCCTAGATTTAAAAAATTGTTGTCCCCAGCAATTAACTAAAATAACTTTTGCACCAGTAACATAACCACAAATGTGTACGTTATTTGATGAATCACGAACATAGGTGAAACATCAGTCTGAACGCAAACCAAAACAAATGTACTAGGGGCTAAAATGCCCAGCATGTCCAAGGACCCTAACAATGTCTTAAATGGTCCAAAAACAGCAAAAATGGAAAATAAAAATAAAATCAAAAGATAGATGGTGAGATTCAGTTAATAGGGCATCACGCCTCCTCCATGGTGTCGTCACCGGCAGTTGGGGGTGTCGCAAGGTGCTTTGTTGCTGGCTCAGATGGCATGGGAAACTCTGGAGGAGTGTCAGATACGGCAGGCGGTGATGGATGATGTGCAGCTGGTGGATGATATGCAGGTGGAACTGATGGATACTGTGGTTGATAAGAAGTATAATCAATGGCTAGGTGCCAGCAGATGTCTTCCATCATCCGAGTCTAATAAGCTCCTTGGATGGTTCGAATGTCGCTCTAAATGACCAGTCGATCAAGCTGTGCCTACATATGTAGGTAGCTGGGGGAGTCTTCATAAAGCAACTTATGACGTGGCGCTTTCAAAGTGGAGGAAGAGGGTGTTGCCTGTGGTGGGGACTGAAACTCTAGCTGTGGTTCCTCAGATTCGGCCCGTAGTGCTCGGCTGGGGCTCCTAAAAGCAAGTTCCTCTGCTGAAAGCTTAGAAGCTCGGATGATTTTCTCTTGGTAAGCACCTTCCACCGCATCCAGATAAGTCTTATAAGTCATGAGGGAAGCGATCTTCACATCCTTAGGCTTTTCCGGTGGTATCTCCACACCAGCTTGCATGCATAAATGGGAGATGAGGGATGAGTGGGCAAGCCAGGACTTACTATTACCATCTCAAATCATGTGGAGGATCCTATCAGACAAGACCCTAGCAATCTTGAGGTTCACATCCCTCATCAAGACATAAAGTAGGATGGCCCTTTCCACATTCACATTTGTCAAATTAGTGGAAGGAATAATGGTGTGATTATTGAACTAGTGTTAAAATTCAGCTTCACCAGTCAAATCATGCTTTCTCAGCTTTTCCGGAACATAGGATAATCCAGCCTTGGTCTTTCAGGTTGTGTACAAGCAGGTGATCCCTTGGCAAATATCGTCGGCTAACTGAGGCATGTCGTCTCGATACATATTTTTGCTGGTGGTAGGTTGCATCTTGTTGAATTTGGTGACAAAGTCACAAGCAGAGTTGCTCCTATAAGATGTTTCTAGGAAAAGTTCAATGGTCATATGATCAAAAGGGACTTTGACCCCTCTCACCCAGCTCACCTTCTTTTAATCAATTGTCTCTCGGTCCACATTAGCCAAAAATTATTTTAGAATGGCACTGGAACTGGGCTCAGGGAAACCGACCAGCTTCTGCCATTGCCTTATGTTAATCACCTCCAGGATAGGTGAGTCGTCAGGCAAAGATTCCCAAGTAATCTTCTTCTCCTGTATGATTTTCTTTGGCAAATACTAGTTTTCGAACCTTTGTTGGTGCTCAATGGAACGGAATCTGTCTTCATCAAATTCGGAGGTCTTAGGCCTCTTGCTACTAGAGGCAGTTGTGCTTTTCTTTGCACCAGCCTTGTTTCCCTTTGTGGTTTTATCAACCTGTTTTCCCTGAAAACCAGAAAAATATCCAATGCACAATGTATAGTCAATAACAGTTCTTCAACACAAGAATTGGTATACGCACTGGATGTTCACAATCCCCAGATTTGAGTGAGACCATATTGCTACCAATTAGTTCCACAAGTACTAGTCAATTCAATAATTGATATGCATAAGGAACCTTATTTAGCAAGCTAGCACTGCACATGAATTTTACTTATCACTTTATATGCACAGGGAGTCAGAGTCTTACAGGAAAGGTCATATCAGAAAACTAGTATTGAGCCTTAAAAGCAATACATGATGCAAGAATGTATAAGACAATGATGCCCCACAATTCCCAGATTTAAATTCAGACATAGAGGTTCAAATTTAGGCACTTAGAAACATGAAGAAATTAGCTTAATATGTTCATTAAAGAGCATGGCCTAATTGAACAGATCCACAAAAATCCAAGGAAGCATGCATGAGATAGATGATATTACAATTATTACAAAAGCATGGAAGCACAAGCCCAGGCGAATCGCACTGGATCCCACGCAGCTAGCGTGGGCTGCTAAACATATCATCAAAAACCCAGCCAACACGATTAGTGCCAGACCTCGTGCTGTTAGCGCAAGCTGCAAAATTATGGGCAGCATCTAATTGCAATCAATTCTGCACACAATGCAGTATTGCAAGTAATTCACGTCCACAATGAGGTGTACATGAAACGTACCTTATCTCCTGCCATGTGTAAATGTGACCTAAGATTCAAAAAATCCTAACTTTACTTGATGAGGGTTCACAAGGGAACAATGGTGAATGTTGTTAATTGCGGGCGTGACCCAAAATGAGAGAGTGATAATGGTGAGATGTTGGTTGAGGAAGAAGTAAGGAAATGAATGATCATTTGTGGAGTCACAAAAGGAAGGGAGCAGCATGTGCGCAGCTGAGACAGAAAGAATGGGTGAGTGGGTAGGGGTCAATTTTTAAAAATTCACTTTAATGTCTCGCGCGGATCGCGCCAAACCCACACCATTCGCGCTACTTGTCAGAGACCAAAAGGGTTGTTTGAGCGCCATTCTTGCACGACGCACACGGCTTACCAGTGGGAATTTTGAATTTATGGCGCCACCCGCACCAATCCAGCACAAGTCGCGTGAAGTTCTCCAACCATCACCAGCTGGTGCCAGTCGCGTAGAATCTGACGCAAATAGCGTAACTTGGCAGTGGACAATTGTCCTTTTTGGTTCTTTGACGCCAACCGCGACACAATCCACGCAGATTGCGTATAAACACAAAATCCATCTCCAGCTGGCAATGTTCTTGCCATTGCCCACGCTAGTCGCGCTAAGACACATCATCAAATCTTGTTCTAACGCTAATAGTGCCATTCTTGCGCGAATCGCGCACGATGACTGTTTTCAAAAAGAACTCATGCCATCATCAATCCTAAAACTAAGATTTAATAAAATTAATTACAGTAATATACCCAAAAAAAATGATTGAGTTGCCTCTCAATTAGTGCTTGTTTAACGTCACGAGCCTGACACAAACTCTTCAATTCTCAGGTGAAATCAAAGGGACAGAAATTGCATCCCTATTCACTTGTCCTCCATAATATAATTTCAATCTACAACCATTAACCTTGAAAGGTCTTTCAGCATCCACAGGAGAAATCTCAACAATCCCATATGGGAACACCCTTTTCACTATAAATGGACCAGACCAACGAGATTTGAGTTTACCTAGGAACAACCTCAAACGAGAGTTGTATAGCAATACCTATTGTATACCCGAGGCCAATTTACATCTGTCTGAAGTGCACATTCTCAGGTCGGTTAAGGTAGGTTGTAGTTGGGTGTGCTATTGTTGTTCACCCTACCATTATCTCCCTAAAATCTAGGGAAGTGGGTGGTTAACTAATAGGAACCACTAAGTGTTTATAACTATGTCAAACAACATAAATAGGGAAAACACAATGTAATCAAAGTTCATGACCAAAATCGATACAACATGTATCTTATTCGCTCAAATTTACAACTTTATTTATTGTATTTCATTTACTTTTATGTATTTTAAATTAGTCATTTACAACACTTTCTTATTGCAATTTTATTAAGAGTGGTGTTGGAAAGCTCTTTGGAGTGAACCATGAACCCAATCAAGGAATAAAGTTTTTTCCTTGAGTCAATCGCTTGCGTGAGAATCGACTGGTGTTAGTTGACACCACGATTGATCACATTTCACACCAAAAAATATAAAAACAAACCAAAAGGTTTGATTAATCATAAGGTTGTTAAAGTAATTAAAAATTTGTTTAATCTTTCATTCAATGTCCTAATAGTTAAGATTAACTACTCTTTACAAATGTTAGATTTAAAGAAAATGAATGGTAATGATGAAGAGTAACTTGATCCCTCCTCATATATATATATATATATATATATATATATATATATATATTAACTTTAATCTCATTCTAAAAGCCAATTAATAAAGTGTATTTTCATTTGGATCTCATTTGGAAACCACATAAGAAAACATACATGATCAAAAATCACCGCTTATGTCGTAACCATTATCACTTAAGTCGCAACTCATTGCTTAAGCCATAATCATCACTACTTAAGACACACTACTCCCAATTATCACCGTAACCTTAGTGCTACCATCATTTAAGCCATGATATTTCTTGCTTAAGCCATTAGTCATGACTTAAGCTACACATATCCATCACTTAAGCTCTAGTGCTAATAGAGGATGATATTTCACCCTCATGGCTTAAGATGCACATTTCCACCACTTAAGCTCTAGTAACAGAGGTCATCACAACCTGTCATAACTTAAGTTGTGCATATCAACCGCTTAAGCTCTAGTGCTAAAAAAGGCCATCACACCTTGTCATGGCTTAAGTTGCACATATCCACTGCTTAAGCCCTAGTGCTGACAAAGGCCATTTCACCCCTCTATCGACCACACCACTTAAGCTATAGAAACCATGGCTTAAGTCTTATGGGTACTAAACAACTTTGAAGCAAACCAACATAGTTGCCTTTCATGGCTTCCAAACCAACCCAAATTCAAATTTCACATCATACATCATAAATACAAGTCATTCCACACCCAAAAACAATATTCCAAGCATAAAGTACTCAAAAAGACATTCAATCAAGTTAAAGTTTCTCTTACCCTATATGTAACCCAAATTCTTGAGGAAGGAACTAAAGAGAGGAACTTGAGATTCTTAAGAGTTCATTTCCTAACTCTGGCTATAGATCTAACTAGCAAGGACCCATATCAACACTAAAGTGAGCTCCAATCAAATTTTTATCCACTACTTAAAATATTTTAAACAAAACCCATCTATGTTATCTCTTTGGGAGGAGAAGAGTGGAACAAAAAAGGTTAAAAAGAGATGAGAGAAGTGCTCACCAACTAGAAACCAACCCAAAAATCTCTTAAGAAAAGTAATGTTCTTCTTTGAATGAACCCCAAAAATTCAAGTTCTTGATAGGGAAGAAGAATTTAGAGAGAAAGAAAGGACAAAGGTATAAGAGAAATGATGGGTGGGATAGTATTTCTAGAAAGATTTTTGGAATTTTCCTAAATTACCACCCATTTCCTCTATTCTCACTTCTATACAAGTATCAAAACCCAAAACTTAGGCCCAACCTCATCTAAGTCCACTAACACATCAAGCACAAAAAACATAATATTTTTTATTAGTTATTATATCAAATAACATAATATTATTAGTTTCACCTTGCACTTTTAATTCATTCACTTAATCATGTAGTTAAGAGAGCAACGACATTACAAATGACTTGAAGCTATCCTCTATTTTGTCTTAAATATTCTTATTTTTGACTCTTTTAAGTCACATAAACACTCCCACAATCAACATCAAGTTTTCCCATGCTCAGCTTGACAAAATGAGCATTAGGGGTGCATTTGAAGGACCTCATGCTCAACCTCATGTTGGCACCAAACAAAGACACTTTACTACATTCTCAAACTTAACCTCAAGTTCTCTCAAGCTCAAGCTCAACAAGCAAAGAGGGAAATATGAGCTTTTGACTTTCAAAATATGCTTTCATGGATGTTTACAAAAAATACCAATCAAATAAACTATAAAACTTAGCTCTAAGTTTCAACAATATACAAAAATGTCCATTATAACAATAACTTGTGAGCTTTTGGCTTTCTAAATATGCTTTTAAGGAGTATTAATCTTTTTTTGGTAAGAAAAGAATTCAAAACAATGTTGTATTAAATATTTTTAACTTGCGTATTGTGAATTAGATTTTGTCCAATATTTATTGATTTTATAATTTTATAACCGATTTTTCTCAAGTTACACTACTACACATGTGACCTTTTGCAATGTTTTCTTGTCTAACATTCAATAAAATATTACTAAAAACCTTTGGCAACATTCAAAAATATTGCCAAATTATGAATAAATTTTACTAATATGTTTTTGCAACATTTACTATGTTGTGTATAGCTCATGTTGTTAAAGTCTTTTTGAGACATTTTTAGGCTTTAGCAACATAGACTATACGCAACATTTAATAAAATGTCGCAAAGACATATTAGAGACATTTATTCATAATTTGACGACACTTTTTTAATGTTGTCAAAGGCTTTTAACAAGATTTTTATCAAGTGTTAGACAAAAAAATGTTGTTAAATGTCACATATGTAGTAGTGTTAATTTTACAATTTATTTAGACTAGAAATTGAAACAACTTCTGAATCAAACTAATTGGTTTAATTTACAAAACATTGAGTATATTTCAATTAAGTATGACTCAAAAAAATCATTTCAATTAAGTAAGGTACAAAAATTGTCACAAGAACTTATATTTAGAAAATTTTGTTTTAAATTACATAAAACATCACTTTTTTTTTTATTCCTACACTAATCCCCTTTCTGTTTTTAAATATTACAAGAACATCCCCTTATATACTATATAACACCCGCTACAAGGAGGTTACTATAATAGTTTAAAAACATGAGTATTTATATAATTTCATAAATTTTAATTTACTCAAACATAAATATAAAAGAATCATGTTGCCTCATATAGTCAATCTTTCACTATATATTCTTAGTGGTGTTTTGCCTTGTT
>PYAF01001982.1:70348-100183 GCA_007407185.1 Glycine tomentella
GACTCAATCTAACTTTTCAACGTTATTTTTAATAAAAGTTTTTTATTATTGGTATTTTTAACCGTGCATGTAGCATGATCCTTATTTTTATTTTCAAAGAAAATATTTATGACTAATAAGTCATTGAGTTGAATGTTTTTCAGTCTCTTTAAGTAAAGTTTAAATGATATCTTTAGTATGATTCTTATTTTTATTTAAAAAAGAATTATTACATTTATATCATATAATACACAGATTAAAATACAAATTTATATTATAATCCTAAATATTAAATATAGTTTAAAAGTTAGATTGAGTCAAAATATCCATGTTAAATTTGGTAAAAGTTTCTCAAACCAAAATGATTCAAGTCGGATTGATATACTTCCTTTGTTTAACTTTATATATATATATATATATATATATATATATATATATATATATATTTTTGGTAGACCCTTGTTTCACTTAATATGGCGTGGTTAGGGAAAAAAATTTCTAAATTAGTTGTCATTTTACAAAATCCATGAAGCATTAATTTTTTCCCATAAAGTAAACTTAGTAGGAGTAAAGAAAAAAAAATCTAATTAATTAGAGAGATAAAAAAATATTTAAAAAGTTACATAATATTTTTTTATAAAAAATAAAATATTACATGTCAAAACCTTAATCGTCATAAAATATAACAAAGAGGATATAAATTTTAAATTTCATCAAGTCTAAACTCATTTATTTTTAATATTTTATTTTTAATAGATGTTTTCAAAATAAATAAATATATATATATATATATATATATATATATATATATATATGTGACTTGATGAACCCAAATTAATTCAAGTTTTTGATCGAATATCATACAATTTAAATTGGGTATAAAATTTTCCACACACAAAAAATCAAATCAGTCTCATTTAATTAAATTAAATCAAACTTTTTCCTAAATTACCTAACCCAACCCAACCTACCACCCAAATTCAAAAAACCAGATCAATTGTTTTTTTTTTTTTTCAAGCTCATTATAGCACAAGCCTTTCAAATATTAAGTCCATACGATGAATTAATTAGCGACGTTAATTGGTTGCATATGTTACTAAAATTAAGACGTGGATGCCCACATGTTATATTATTGTAGGATGTTGCAATTCAATAAATATTTAAAACTATAAAAGACAATTAAAGAATAAGAAATAAAACAAAAATACTCTTCCTGCTCTTCTTTACCTAACCAAGCGGCCTTAAACAATAAGGTGTGACATTGAGATTGTTTTAATTGAACAAGTTTGGATGCAATTTAAATACAAAAAGAAAACTGGTTGGGCAGAAGCACAAGCTAGGCCAAAAGCTTGACATACTTGATCTAAAGCATTTATGATTTCGACAACCTGTATGGAATAAAAAAGAAGACATGATTTCTGTTTGAATAAAAAAGTTATTGACTAAATAAATTTATAAATTTCATATTCCCATTTGAAATGACATTTTTAGATACCTTTTTCATCTACCCTTAGAAGTACATGTAACTTTTGGATTAGATTTCGTGAGTGGATCCGTGGATCTAAAATCCCCACTATTAGCGATGCATTCTTTCGAATATATATATATATATATATATATATATATATATATAAAAGTTGAGATCATTTTACACCAGTATAAAACTTTTACACTTACATTCTATCTTATCCATTAAATTTAATAAGATCCAACGGTTTTGATTATAAAATATTAGTATCTCATGTGACTTTGTTTTTCTTCTTTTTCTCTGTGTCGTTTCACTTTCTCTTGTATCAACAACAGACTCCGTATCCACCACCTTCACCCATCAATCTCCTCTTCGTAAACCATTCATCGTTCACTCTCATTTTTGGATTTAGCTCTTGAACACAAAGAGCTCCTTGTAAAGGTATTATCTTCATATTCATTCCATAATGATACAACCATGGAGCCATAATTATTCTATGCTAGAGATATGGTTCACAACATGAAATTTTATTTAGCTACTTTCATATCACACTTGCACGTCCACCAATGATTATGGCATATAATGATTCAGACCAATATAATTAACAAATTTGTGAGACTTTTATGCACGACTCTGTTTGTGTTATTTATATAATTTCATTCAAATTTGTGTTTTCAAGTTAACAAATGGTGGAGATGAATTCTACTAGCCTTTCTCTCATGAGTTTAGAGAGTAGTCACATTTCAAACGATGAATTGGTAACCGATTCTAACTTTGTTAATATGCCACAATCTTCTAATGTAGAAGTAATTATTGAGCCTCATGTTGGAATGGAGTTTGATTCGTTGGAAAAAGTTAAACATTTTTATACATTATTTGCTAAAGTAAAAGGGTTTGGAATACGTACACGTTCAAGTAAAAAGGATTATTGCATCTTTGTATGTGTTAGTGAAGGTGAAAACAAAGTGAAAAGTGATAATATTGGACAACTCAAGAAGCATTGTTCAACCATACGCTTAGGATGTCAGGCATCACTTTGCGTGTCAAAGGATAAGAAGCGGGATGTATGGGTTATAAAAGCATTTGACAATAATCATAATCATGTCATGGCTAGTCCTAAGAGTGTGTCTTATATGAGGTGTCATAAAAAAATGAATGGTGTAGCAAAAACGCTCGTTGAAAAGTTTAAAGAAGAAGGCATACCTACTGGAAAGGTTGCTACAATGTTTGATGGTAGTGATTTGACTTTTTCCAATAGAGATTGTTGGAATCATTTGAGAAATCTTCGAAGAAAAAATTTGGATATTGGAGATGCACAAGCCATTTTTAAATATTGTAGAACAAAGCAAGCTGAAGATTCTGATTTTTTTTATGCTATTCAATGTGATGATGATGATAGAATGATAAACTTTTTTTGGGTGGATTCTAGATCACGGCTTGCTTATCAATATTTTGGAGATATTATTACTTTTGACACCACATATAGAACAAATAAATATAGCATGCCATTTGCCCCTTTTACTGGCGTAAACCATCATCTTCAATCAATATTATTTGGTTGTGCACTATTACAAGATGAATTTGAGAATTCATTCATATGGTTATTTGAAACTTGGCTTGAGGCAATGAATGGAAAGAAGCCTATCTCTATAATTACTGATCAAGATTTAGCTATTGGAGCTGTTGTGGCTAAGATATTTCTAGAAACTCGTCATTGTCTATGCTTGTGGCACATTGGAAAGAAGTTTCCGGAAAAGCTTGCACATGTATATCACAAAAATTCAGCATTCAAGCGTGAGTTAAAGAGGTGTATTCGAGAATCAAAAACTGTAAAAGATTTTGAAGATGATTGGCAGCGTTTAATTCTTGAGTATAATTTGCACGAAAATGAATGGCTTCAAAGGTTATTTGAAATTAAAGAATCATGGATATCAATTTATAATAGAAGCACCTTTTTTGCTGGCATGAATACTACACAAAGAAGTGAAAGCATCAATGGTTTTTTTTACTCCTTTGTTAATGCAACTACAACACTGCTGGATTTTGTGATAAAATTTGAGAAGGCAGTTAGCAATCGTTATGAGGTTGAAAAAATAGAGGACTTTGATTCCCGATATAAGGCACGAATTTTGACTATTGGCTCAAGATTTGAAGAGCATGCTGCTTCAATCTATACTAAAAATGTTTTTCGAAAGTTTTATGACGAGCTTACAAAAGTCAGCCAATTTACAAAGGAGAAGATTGAGAAAAATGGGTCACAAAGTAAATATAAAATGTCTAGTTATTTTCATGCTCAAGATAGTTTCATTGTTGACATAAATGTAGAGTCAAAGACTGCTACATGCAGCTGCCAATTGTTTGAATTTATGGGAATATTGTGCAGGCACATTTTGGCTATTTTTCAAGCCAAAAATATCATTGAAATTCCCAACCAATATATATTGCAGTGTTGGACAAAAGAAGCCGACAAATACATTCATAATGTTGACACTGATATCCAGAATCATGATACAAATGTGTTGATGCAAAGGCAGAAACGGGTACGAGTTTTTTGGGGATGCAGAGGTTGCAAAGGTAGAAGTGGATATAAGAATTTTTGTCATACCTTGAGCTTATGAAGAGGCATATGTTGCTCTAGATTTTTGTGTTTGTATTAGACTTTTTTCAATAGCTTGTATTTTTATAATCTTCTAATTTGTTTAGTGTTCTTAAAAACTATGCAGATGTCAAAATCTGCAGCATTGTTGTTGCTTTATCTCTATTTTGAAACATTAAAGCTATCTAATTACTTTACTGGATCAGCAGAAATCATCCCCAATATTACAGGAAATAAGTAATTTTAACTCAAATCATAGGAAACTTTTTGAATTTTTCTCTAGTTATTTTAAGCATTAGACAACTTTGCTACGCTTTCCGTTTTCACTAGCTATAGTCAAAATTGCGAATGTACCAAAAAGATAAGCCAATTATGCAATCACTCAACTTAATATCACAAAAAATCAGACCAGGACCAAATTAACTCATTAGCCAATTATGCAATCACTGAACTTAATTAGTTCTAATAGTTATTCATCCTGTAGCAAATAGCTCGTCTACCTTAAACCACGACAATTTGGAGCCACTCTTATTGTTGTACCAAAAAGATAAGTTATGTACCAAAACATAATTATAGTTATGTACCAAAACAAATTGCGAATGTACCAAAAAGATAAGTTATGTGGCACAACTATAGAGTTTGCTTAGTACTGAAGTAGTTGGAAATTTACTCCTCTTCCTGCCTTTCTTTCTTGAGCATTGTATGTGCAACTTTGAGTGCATAGCATTTATATCCTTATGCAATTGCCCTTAGCAATGTTGTCACCTAGTTTAAGAACCAAGCTGATTTTCACTTTGATCATGGATTGACATGGAGATCTCAGTTGTCAATAAAAAATTTATTGTACACTCAAGAGTTTATCATACTGCATATATATTTTATACATTTAGACCTATATATATGTGGTGGCCAACAGTCACAGTGATACTTTACACTTTAATAAAAGAGCACTCTTCTGTTTGGTAGGAATCAAGTTTTTTTGCTAGGAACTAGAGGAGAGGGCTGCTTGTGGTTTGCGCCTGCTCTGGTTTTCACCTTATTTGAAGTGCCATTTCTAGTAGATTTTGGTGATGCTGGTCAGTGTCCATTAGTAACTGCCATGTCCTTGAACTGTTGCAGGCTTTCAAGAATTTCAACAATTGTTGGCATTCTTGGTCTGTCTTTAGGATTCAAACTTACTCATTGTAATGCCAATAGGGCCATCTCATTTGCACCCTTCATAGAATATTGGCCTGCAAGCCTCGAATCCATAATGCACCACAAGGTTTTACTCCATGGTTGTATCATTATGGAATGAATATGAAGATAATACCTTTACAGGGAGCTCTTTGTGTTCAAGAGCTAAATCCAAAAATGAGAGTGAACGATGGATGATTTACGAAGAGGAGATTGATGGGTGAAGGTGGTGGATACGAAGTATGTTGTTGATACGAGAGAAAGTGAAACGGCACACAGAGAAAAAGAAGAAAAACAAGGTCACGTGAGATACTAATATTTTTTAATCAAAACCGTCGAATCTTATTAGATTTAATGGATGGGATGGAGTGTAACAGTAAAAATTTTAATCTGGTATAAAATGATCTCAACTATATATATATATATATATCATATCATATAAGAATAATTTTTTTATATGAGAATGATCATCCTTTTGTATTAAAATAAAAAAAATAAAAGATCAAAATTTAAATAATTTTAAATTAAAATTTCATTTAATTATAAAATCTTTATAAAATTTACCAAACAGAAAATTAAATATTTTAAAAATCTCATTTTAATTAGTGTGAGTTGATAGGTTCCAACTCTTGATTCTTCTCTTGTAAGATTCAAAGGAAGAGTAGAATTTTAGGGAATTGCTTATGTATAGTGTTTATATTTGATTTTCTATTAGTAGAAGTTTTAAGGAGTTTTAAAATAACTAGATGTAGGTACTCTTAAGGACTAATCTGGTACAAATTTTGTGTGTGATTCTCTCTTTCTCTAGATCTTTGTTTTGATAATCAATTTTGGTAATGAAATTGATGTAAAAGAATTATAATAATGTGTTTTTCATTGATTTGTGTATTCTTTGTTTTCATTGATTAAAAATCTTTATTATCAAGTTTTTGAGAAAATTTTGACTACAATGGAGGTTAGCTTTAATTGGATCTTAAGAACAAATTGGTAAACATTTTGAAAAGAGTTATTCAATTCCTCTTCTAGATTCACTATTATTCCAACCTTTTTTAATCAATGTTCAACATTTTCCTTGTACTTATATAATTTATAATTAATTTCATATATATTTTATGAATCAATAAAAAAAAATGTAACATGATCACAATTTTAAACTAAGTCAAACTAACAATAAAAATCAAGTTATTCGCAAGTTTGAATGAGTTAAAATGGAAGTTTATACTCCAAGTCGAATTTTGGGTCAAATCAATTTTCATCGAATTAAGTCAAGCTTAACCAAGTTGAATTCGATTAAACTCATATTTAGTCCAATCTATCTAATAATTTTGCTATCTATCAATGATTAAGGAATTAAAAAAAATATTAAAAATGATTTTTTTAAAAAAACTATTAATATATGTCTCCCGTAATTTTCAATAATTTATTTATTTATTGATTCTTTAGATAGAGGACATATTTTTCATTACAAAAAAAAATTCTTTAATTCTATAATTTTAAAAATTAAAAATAAAAGAATAATTTTATGTAAACTTATTTTCTGTTTTTTATAAATATTAGACAATTCTCTTCATTTTAAAAATTATCTTTTTCTTTTCTGTCTCCGAAATTTCACTTTCAAATAATAATATCTTTAAAGTTATGTATAGCAGAAACGTATATAAAGAACTGCTAGTTTTTAAATGCCCCTCAACATTTTCCAACCTATTTTTAGTTTTCCTGGTCAAATTGTTTATTAAATGCTCCTGAGAAAAAATAGACGTTTATATTTAAATGATAGTGTTTATTTAAATGATAGTAAAACACTGAAGCTGAACTGTGCAGAGAGAAATCAAAGGTACTTTAGTATACAATTAATGGCTTTAAACTAAAAATTTACTGCTGAAACAGAAGAATAGGAAGAAAGATATTTAAAAATAAAATGAAATTGTCTCGTGTATTTGGTGCCTTCATGCCCAGGAAGGTGCAAGTATTTAAGATGAGCCATCAAGTTTTAAATGCAACATTTAATATCGAGAAAAATAATTGCGCTTGGGATAGAGGAAATGAGGAAAACAAAGAAAAGAAGAAAAATGCATAAAAGATCTTAATGTGGTTGGGTAACATTTATGTTACAAACTTAATGCATTCCTTCTTTTTTTTGGTAAACATTAATCATCAAATTTAATGCATTTTATGATTTTGTATATACTTTTTTTTAAAAAATAAATTAATTAAAAGCAACGGATACGCCTTTTTCTGGGTGTACCTTGCTTTCATATATTGGGGTGAGGTGAGTATTTAAGATGAACCATAAAAATACGAAACTGTGCATTTAATTCCATCAAATCCTTCTCATCATGGTAAGGTCGTTAGATTCATGTTTCAGTCTTTATAATGTATCTAAATGAATCTTTGAAGATTAATTTTTGAGTAAATTATACGCATCATTTTATTTAAACTCATCTAATTGTGGATCAAAGACTCTCCTTTATACTTCCATTTATAACTTTTAAAGAAAAATTTTAGATCAACGATAGAATAAGATCCATTTTAAATTATATTTAAAAGATTCCTTAATTTAGATCGAAGAAGCAATGTCACTCAATTCTTATAAAAAATGACTACAATCTTTTTCTGTATGTGACCATCTCATTAGAGTATCTTCTAGTTCTAAAACTATATTAGAATTATTCTCAACGAGTTCATAAAATGTGATTCCATTTTTTTCATCGAGTTTGGAGAGAGGTCAAAGGTCTTGAGCGACTGATCTGACAGAACAACTCAAAAGGTAAAGAAGTATCGTTAATTTCTTTATACTCATTTTTTTATCTGTAAAAATCAAAGATAGTATTATAGATTTATAGCATTCACACAACTCATTGATATTTTTATTTGTAAAAATCAAAGATAATATTATAGATTTATAACATTCACACATCATGTTAAACCAACTAAACTGGACTCCCTTAATTACCCAATTGATTATTGATATTCACAAATTCTTTCTTTTTGTTAGAGAAACATATTCGATTCTTTATTAAATGTAAAATAAAATGTAATTTTATTAACCTATTAAGGTATTAAACACTTGGGCCAATTCAATTTTAAATGGACCCTTGCTATTTACACCCCATTTTGCATAAATACACCCTTTACTCTCCTTTTTACCTCTCAATTATCCATTATGTCTTTTTTCTTAAAGAAGTACATTCCTTTTACTTTTATGAAATGTCTTTTCAGAATTATATATACATATTCCATAAATGTATCTCCGAAACTATGATTCATAGTTCGAGAGATATACTTCTGGAAAAAAGTATATATTTTCAATAAAATATTACTTAAGAATCAAAATGGTTGACGAGAAAAAAAAAGATAATAAATGTTTATCCTATACACATGTTTGTTAATCTTATTTTCATCCTATCATTAGTGTTCTTTAAATCCTATCTAAAATCTTTTTTCATCTTATCTTTATTATTCTTTAAACCCTAATTTTAAGCTATCTTCATCATATATTCATTATATAGTACTATATTTTCATCATCATTATATAATATTTTACGTTTTCCTTCATGTGGCACTGCATTCAAGATACGTTCATCACTAACTTCATATATTGTACACCTTAATTACAAAACAAAACTTTAGACGATGGTTTATTTCCTTTAAGTGCATCAATTCATTTTCTAATCCAAGTCTACATCAACGATTCAGGCCACAATGAATCTTAAGTACTTTGGTTCAGGTATGATTTGTTATTACCGGAAGTGTCTTTCCAGAATAACGTATACCATTATAGAAGTGTATCTCCATAATTACAAATCACATCTCAACCAAAGTACTCAAGTGTCGTTGCAACCTAAATCGTTAACGTAGACTTGAATTAGAAAATGAATGAGTGTATTTAAAGGAAAGAAACCATTGTCAAAAGCTTTGCTTTGTAATTAAGGTATATAGTATATGAAGTTAGTGATAAACGTACCTTGAAACGCAATGCCACATGAAGAAAAACACAAAATATTGTATAATAATGATAAAAATGCAGTACTATATAATTAATATATGGTGAAGATAGTTTAAAATTAGGGTTTAAAGAATGATAAAGATAAAATGAAAACAAGATTTTAGATAAGATTTAAAGAACATTAATGATAGGATGGAAATAAGATTAAAAAACATGGGTAAACGTTTATCAACTTTTTTTTATTTCTCATTATAAGCGATATTTTATTAAAAATATATTATTTTGGAAGTATATCTCTAGAACTATGAATCATAGTTCTGGAGACACATTTTGGGAATAAGTATATGTAATTCCGAAAAGACATTCTTGGAAAACAAAAGGGTTGTACTTTTTTTAAGAAAAAAAGTATAATGGGTAATTGAGGTAGAAATGAAGGGTACAGGGCACACTTAGAAAATGGAGGTGTAAATAGAAAGAGCCTTTTAATTGGTAAGTGGAAATTACCTAGTCCAACTGTTTGTTTTGGGTTAGACAAACATATTTGTTTAAATACCTTTGATAAATAAAGCATGGGAATTGTAACACCTTTTTTTTCTTTCCACACCCTTACTTTTTTGTTTTTCTTTTCATATTCTAAAAGTATTCCTATTCTCTCTCACCTTCACCCCTTCCAATAATGTTATTCCTAGGTATATCTAAAATAATATCAGATTACCTTATAATATTCCTAGGAATACTTTTAATTTTAAAATAAAAAAATGAAAGTTATAATGGTTGTTAGAAAATAACTTATCACATTCTCACGACAATGTAACTTTCTCACCCTTAGAATGGAAATGGGAATGCAATAACTTGTAATATTATCACTAACACCTCATTGTCACATCATCACCTTCTTCCCCTTATCCTTCTCCCCTTCTTCTACTTCTCCAACGGAAACCACTACCACCCCACCACCATCGTTGTCGACAACATTCTGGTTGTCGTCATCGTTTCCCAGGTTCCCAGGCTCCTGAAAGCACCACATGACAATAGAATCCACCGTATTGCTGAAATGGCTTTAAGATTGACATCAATAAAGCTTTTGATAGGGTTCATTGGAACTATCTCTTTAAAGTGATGGCCTAGAAGGGTTTCCACCAAAAAAGGATTAGTTGGATGAAATTATGTTTGGAAACAATGCATTATTTAGTGATGATTAATGGGGACTCAATAGAACACATTTCTCTAGGGAGAGGGCTTATGCAAGGTGACCCATTGTCACCCTATATTTTTATTATCTGTAGAAAGGATATTTATTCTCTTCGAAAAAAAGCTGAGTAGAGGTGATATACATGGTATTAAGTTGTGCAAAGAGGCTAACGTCCTCTCACGCCTTTTATTTGTTGATGACTATTTCTTGTTTTGTAGGGCAAATGAAAAGGACACTTTTAATCTCAAGAACATTCTAGAAACTTATGGCAAGGCCTTTGGTCAACTTATCAATTTCTAGAAATCAGAAATATTCTTCAGCACAAACGTCTCTCAGAATTGCAAGCATGTGATTTTGTCCTCCTTGGGTGTCACTAATTAGATTGGCAACGAGAAATACTTGAGGTTTCCTTCAATCATAAGGAGAAGCAAGAAAGTTGTCTTTAGTTTCTTGAAAGGCAAACTATGGAAAATAATCAACAACTGGGCCACCAAACATCTATCCAAAGATGCTAAAGAAGTTTTAATATTCCTCAAACTATTCCTTCATATTGAATGATTGTTTTTCTTTTGCCAGCTACACTTGAGGACTAACTTCAAAAAATGATTAATTCCTTTTGGTGAGGCAATAACAAGAGATCATCAAAAGGGATCAATTGCTAAATTGGGACAAGATGACAATGAAGAAATAATTTGGTGGCCTAGGCTTTTGACATCTGTATGGCTTTTACTGACAAAGATGTTATTGTAACAAAGCTCTTGAAAGCAAAATATTTTCTGAATGAAAGCTTCTTGGATGCCCCTTTTGGGCATAATTCAAGCTATGTATGGCATAACATCCATGCTTCACAGGTTCTAGTCAAGAATGAATTAAATGGAGACTTGGTAATGGTCAAATGGTAAATGTTTGGACTCAATCTTAGATTTGAGATGTTCAAAATCTTCATGGTTTTACACCCCCACCCAATGGCTTTGAAAATCTCAATGTTAGCTCCCTTATTATTGATAAGCTTTTTAACAAAGAAGACAAACTGACCATCCAATCAACTCCTTTGCTAAACACTACATCAAATGATGAATTAATATGGCACTTCAGCAAGCACAACAATTACATAGTGAGGAAAACTTATCATCACCTTATGGATTTGATGCTGCAAAATGATTACTTAAAGGTTGAAGGTAACTAACTTCTCTTATGGTGCCTTCATCTCCCTCCTAAAGTCAAACAATTCTTATGGATACTTTTTTGGGATTGTCTTCCAACATGGTTCCACCTACAACTAGAGGGAGTTCAATGCATGAGTTTATGCCCTTACTGCCATTCAAATCTTGAAAACTCATAGCATCTCTTATTTGCACGTGAACACATAAGAAAGGTTTGGGAAGCAACAAGTTTGTGGAGTTATATTTCTGTCAAAATTTTAGAAGCTAACAATGTTCCTCAACTTGTTTTTGGCTTGTTAGAATCCCTCACTACAAAAAATCAAGTGAAATTTGCCATGTTTCTTTGGTGTATTTGGCGTCTCCATAAAAATTTGATTTGGGAGAACAAATATGTGAAACCATTGATCTCAATCCAACTTGCAATGCAATCTTTCAATGAATGGAGCCATGAAAGGAAATACAACACTCTATCAAGCCCTTATCATCCTCAACCTGTTTCTTCTTTATGGAAAAAGCTGCAACAAGGTTGATATAAGTGCAAAATAGATGCTTCAATTTTCGCAAGCGAGGGAAGTATGGTATTGGCATCTGCATAAGAGAAGACCAAGGAAATTGTATAACAACAAAGACTTTGCCCTTTAGTGGAATTCTAGAACCAACAGGGGCAAAGGCTTGTGTACTTCTACATGGTCTACTTTTGGCAAAGGATCTTGGTCTTTCAAACATGACTTTTGAAATTGATTGCAAGAATATAATGGATGAAGCTGCTGAAAATAATAGGAATACCCACAATAACCAAGAGGGGGTGAATTGGTTAAAACCTTGGTATTTTAAAAACTAATTCAAATCAAAGTTCAGGATTTTTATCACTGTCAAAACCAAGAAATCTTTTTATTCAATCAAATACCTTGGCCCAAGAAATGAATAGATCAAAACATAACTTGTTGAACAATGAATATGAAACAAAAAATCAATGACTAATGAACAAGATGAGAGATAGAGAAATAGAATCAAAGACACAAGCAATTTATATTGGTTAACTTCACAACTGAAGCTACCTTGAGTTTCTTCTAATCAACACTAGATTAGAGTTTCACTATTATAAAATTCTGTTCTTACAAGCTTTTACAAAACTTCCCCTTTATTAACAGTAGATAAAGAATAGAAATCTAAAATCCTATTAGAAATCTAAGGAGCAAGAACCAGAGAACACTACTTTGTTCTTGAGCTAGAGAACCCTTCTTTAGAACCAAGCAAGAAGAACCCACTTTACAATAGTCAAACACAACAAAAAAAAATTCAGAACCAAATTTACACACAAAGATTAAAGAGAGAGACAACCTGATGATCCAATGAATGTTATGCACATGAATTACTAAATCAGGTTGAGAAGCAAACTGAATCTGAACATGCTTTTCCTTAATCTTGAAAAGAATTTTGCTCAAGAATCATTCAAAGACCCATTGATGTTTTGAATGAGGCAAGAAGTAAAAACACAGAGAAAATTACTTAAAAAATGCTTAGAAGGCTTGTGTGAGCTCAGAAATACAAATGGGTACAATCTCTCAAAGTTAGAAAACAAGTTAAGCCTTCAATCCTATTTATAACTGAATTTGCAACTAACTGTAATCGATTAAACATGCCTAATAATCAATTAAAATTCTTATATAATCGATTAAATTACCACTTAATCGATTAAAATGTTAAAGAAGCTTTCTAGGTTTCAGCAACGAGCAAAATAATCGATTATCCCGAACTGTAATCGATTAAGACAGAAGTCTCATGATAACAAAATGCACTATGTAATCGATTACAAGATTTGATAATCAATTAAAGCAGAAAACTTATATTTTCAAAATGAACTGTATAATCGATTACAAGTTTTGGTAATTTATTAAATCATAAAGCAGACAATTTCCAAGTGAACTACGTAATCGATTACTGATAATGGTAATCGATTATCACAACAAGACTTAAAATAATCTTTTAACTATGTAATCGATTACAACACTTAAGTAATCGATTAAAATCATTAACAAAGCAGTTTTGTTGTAAACAAAGGCCAAATAATCGATTATTCCGATGAGTAATCGATTACAATGTTCATAAAAGATTTTCCAAATAGAACGAAGAACAAAATAATCGATTATATCAGTAAGTTAATCGATTAAACCAGTGAAAATAACATTTTTCCAAAAATCTTTCAATCAGATTAAAACCTTAACCAAAATATAAAAGCTTTGTTATTTTTTATGAAAATCATTTAAGTTTATGAGTGAATGCAATGCATGGATCATCAAATTAGCCTTTCTCTTACACATAATACTATTAACCAACTTCAAGGCATCCAAGCATGTTGAAAGCTCAAAACCAATCTTGAATCAAATCCTTTTTAATCTTCATGATGGTCCCCCTATATCCAACAGTTGCAACAAACTCTACAAGAATTTCATATTTTCATTTGCTTTTATCTAAATGTAGAGATTTACTTAGTACTATTCTTAACTCATTGGTGAGTTTTATTGGAAGGTAAGGCAATATTGTTGCTCATTCACTAGCAAGGGCATCAATATCATATGTTAGCATCCAATGTTGTTATCCTATTCCAAATTCTATTGTTTCACATATCATAAATAAAATGCAGTAATCTCCTTCCTTTAAAAAAAAATAGATCAAGGGTATAAAAGAAAACTAACAATTATTACATTTGAAAGTGAATATATATTTCTTATAATTAAGACAAAAAATACATTTTTTTGTTTCTTTTATAAAGTACCGAAGTTAGTATAAGACAACAAACATGTCTTCTCTCATAACTATCAATTACGATAGAAAGGAATTACACTTGTACTTTGAGAGTTTGAGAGTTCTAAGCACTCCAAGAAAGAGGAGAAACATATTTTCTTAATATCATTTCCCTAGTTCATAATCATCATGTATTAGATTTCTTGAAGGGTAATGCAAGCTAATTGGTTTGGTTCTTCATGCTTAAGTGATATCCTTATGCAATTCTTGTTTTGATTGGAAGGTTTTTGTGATTCTTGAGATAAGGTATTTCAAGGTATTCTTGTATTAGGATATCTCAAGGCATCTAAAATAATGTGATAGTGTTAAGGATATATAGTCATTTTTATCCTTGAATGTGTAGAGTGTTGAGAAATTCTTCCTCGAAAGAAAAAGAGGATTTATAAACCTCTCATACGATAATCATATTGTCTTAACACTCTTGTTTATTCATTCTTAGTATCACCTATTTGGCTTTCTCAAATACTCTATAATAAATTTGTAGTTAACAAGTTAGTGCTGATATTTGATAACTATTTTTGCATGAAGAGGTGGTGGATTGAGTATTTAAATATTTTCTATTTTCATTTATCAATAAAAACTTTGCTTCACTTTGTCCCTATATATTTTATTTTAGATAAAAGCTCCACAATTTGACATGATCTTACGGAAACATAAAAGTAGCTTGCATGGCATGTGTGCACAGATACTCATAACTCATTAACACAAAAACTTAGTACATGCTCATACATTATATTATTAATTTATTTTCACTAATCTAATAACCCATAATGTGTATGTATTAAAATTCAATTGCTATTTATGTTAAAAGTTATATTATTAATTTATTAGCACTAATAATTATGTTAGGACACCAACTTTGGGCCTAAGCCCAACAATTGAGTTAAATAGGGGAGTTAGAGAAGAGTTGTGGATGTGGCAATTAGTTAGGATGTGCGAGTGGTTATAATAAGACGGAGAATGTTGAAAACCATACGGGTTAGGCGGAGAAAGAATTATTGCTTCTTTGAGTAGCTTTGTTTTGGGATTACAAGGGTTCTCTTTGGTAATATTTTTTATCCTTTTCTATTAATAATACAATTTTGATTTCTCTTTAATCTCAATTCTATCAATTGTTTGACCCATAGTTTTGAAATTTGGTCGAGGTGGTGGTGGGTCAGTAGTCCAATCGATGGGTCAGTAATTGACCCGGTTTGACCGATGTAAATTCAAAATTCAATATTTTATATATCTATTATATATAAGTATATAACTAACATTATTTGGGTAAAAAAAGTCTATTTATACTCCAAAATCCAAAATAAAAATTGATAATAATTCAAAATCCATTCTTTTAAAAAAATCAAATTTGTTTAAAAAAATTATAAAACTGGCCGGATATGACCGGGAACAGCTACTTAGTTGGATTTGACCGAATCTTCCCGAGTTAATTGCACAACAGGTTCAATAAAAAAATCAATTCAGTTAAATCACCAAGTTCTGATCCAACTGGTCCAACCAATTAGGTCGGACCGGATTTTATAACACTAGTTTGACCTATAAAGTTGATGTCGTTGGAGATAGAAGACACGTGGACATGACATGGAGCGTGAAGCGATACTTTGGTTTCATTGTTAGTGCTGAGAGAATTTCAATGCATGTGTTATTAATTTATCACCTCTATTTTTATTTATAAAACTCAAATTAGAAGTTATACATGTTCCCTTTTATAAAATCTTATCCATAATGTCCCTTATTGTATTAATTATTTTTAGACTAAATTAGCCCTTACTAAAACAAGAAATGTGTTGTATTGGAAAACATTTAGAAGCCAAAATAATAATAATAACAATGGTAGTGTCGAAAAAAATATAAATTTAGAATAAAATTATTGTTATAAATTAAATTAATAATCTTTTATTAATTTTAATAAATTAGGTAATTAGGTCTTATAAATAATAACAAATATAGTATCTTATTCCAAATTTAAGAAAAAGATTTTCTCGCTTTTAACCCACTTCTGACGAACAAGAGAAAACTTGAACATAAAATACGTCGTTTTTGTGCAGAGAAAAACCATATTTGTCCGGAGTCACTATTCATAAATACATACATTCATATTTATAACATTCCTATAAAAAAAACAAGATTTTTAGGAAATATAATCTTCATAAAATATGATTTATGAGGATGAAAAAGATTTTGTATACCAAATACCCTAGTGTGGATTGATTTAAGGAACTTGACTCTATCAGAATTACATAGATTAGTTCAAATTTGAATTTGATTATGATGTTGAAATTCATATTTGAATTTGACATGAGAATAACTTGTTTTTATCAGTACCAAGATAATTAGTTCAAATTTAATTATATAATATTTGTCTTTTAGATTAGTTCAAATTTGATTATATTATTAGTTTTTTTTAAAAAAAATACTTCCAAGATAAAATAGGTGGGAGGGATTCTTTTGATATAAGTGGAAAAAACCAAAAAGGCAGAGTTGTGCACCATCCAAACAAGGCTTGCCATTGCGCATCCGATCCCTTCACTGTTTTCTTTCCCCAATTCCCAGTCCCCACAAACAAAAATATAGCTTACAACTTACGACCTACAATTACAAATACAAATACGAATACCCTTCTATCTCTCTCACACACAAAACACTCTCTGAGTCCTTCGCTTCTTCGTTATCTCTTTCTCTTCTCAACAGCATGCAGATCTTCGTGAAGACCTTGACTGGTAAGACCATCACCCTCGAGGTCGAGAGCAGCGACACCATCGACAACGTTAAGGCCAAGATCCAGGTTCTCTCTCTCTCTTCCTTCTCTTTAATAAGGGCTTCTAATTCTTTCGAGTTAGGGTTTAACGCGTTTGCTTCAAACTTTTATTGATTTTTCGCCACTTCTTATGCTCGTTCTCTGCCTGCTTCGTCGATTTAAGGGTTTCTAATTTTTTTTTTGTAAGTTTTGGAGCTTTTGTGTTTGAATATGTGTGTGTGCAAGGTTAAAGCTTTTATGAGTTGAATTATATGTTCTATTGATCAGTTGATTTCTTTTGCTTAAGTGATACTGATTTTTTTGTTTTGTTATGAGATAATTTGGAATCTGCTTCTGTTATTTGTTTATATTATGGAGATATTCTTTAGAGGCTTGTAATAATTTGTGGCTGTTAAGAGTTGATATGCTTGATGCTCAATTATAAAGTGAACTCGTTGTCAAGCCATTGGGAATATTTTTATATGCTCTTGATTGAACAGACTCGGAATCACATTGGAATATTCTTCTTTATAACCACCTTTCGTCAATAGGTTCTTTGATACACTTGGTGGATGCATATGTGTAATTCAATTGTTTTGCAAGTGATTGTCATGTTTCGTCTATCTGTTGATGCGTTTGACAAACTTGGATAGTGTGTTATACTCTGAATAGGGCTGGACATGGTTTGGACTTGGGTTTAGCCAATTAGTATAGAAAGCTGAACTGCTAGTATGGTATGGTTTTCAAAACTGAACCGGTGAATACTGCTAGTAGGGTGGGAGTCATAACTGAACAAGTATAGAGTCTAAAACTGATCCGAAGATGGTAGTCGTCAGTGAATGTTGCTGCCAATGCAGAAGTCTCTGGAGAGGGAGGTCTATGCAGGGTTCTACAGCAGTAGCAGCAAACGCACGCGTGAGAGAAAAGTTGCAAGCTTCTGCTTATGGGTCCTTACAGGTTTAAACCCTTTATTTCTATTGGGTCGGATTGGGCTACAGACCCATTTCCCTATAGTTTTTCTTTTAAAAATTGCTTTATCCGCCGTGGGCATCATGCCCAATGTCCTCAAACTTGAGGATCGGAAGGGGGGTAAAAGATTGTAGCTTGGATCGTAAGAGTTACGTGTATATGTAAAATTATATTTATCCACTACTCCTTGCACTTTCAGCACTAGGACCATCAGTAGTATGGTTGTTGCTGCCACTTGCCATTTTTTTTTTTAAACTTCAAAATACCAAACAGAGACTAAGAGGGGCACACCACCATCAGTGTGTTAATATTGCTAGTATTGCTATAATATTGTTATACTTATATTTTTTAAAAATAAATTAATTTTTAATCATTCATCACTAATATTCAGTTTACCCACATTAAAACAAATTATAACAACACAATAAAAAAAGAGGGCGCACTAGAGGAAGACGCAAGTCGCAACAGGCAGCAACACGCAGGGAAGGAAAGAAATTGGGGAAAAATCAGTAAGCCACATCACACGCAGAGCAACCAGCGACGACCGACGAGACTAAGAGTGGCGTCTACGACAGCAACCAGAGACGAGAGCGGCGGTGAGGAGTGAGGAGCGGAAATGAGATGTCGACGACGGTGATGACGAGGTATCCCAAAAGCGCGAGCAACCAGAGACGAGAGCGCGGAAGTCCACCAGCGGCGCGGAGCAGCAGACCTTGGACGAAAGCTTTCTGAGTGAGTTCCATTTGAGCCCTAATCAATAACTAAGGTAAGAACGCCGACCCGACCCGACCTGCGAGCCTTTTTTTTTTTTTTTTTTCTTTTCCTTCTTCAGCTGGATCGACACGGATCGCCGATCCGTCCAAATCACGAGCAAGAATGCGATCCGCCAACGATCCCTGGAGTGGACGATCCTCCCGCTGAGTTAACACGTGGAAGCTCCTGAAGATCGCAAGATCGTACGAGTATACGAGTATACTCGCGATCTTGACAAACTTGGTCATGCCCACAATGGACGGCGGCCACCATACGTTACCCGCAATACCACCTCCATTTATGGTGTCTTATCAAAAACCCACCCTGCCATACCACCATGGTGGTGCCATGGCCACTATTTAATTTAATAACTCTGCAGAGTAAGAAAAAAATGGGGTGTTGTGGGGCAATTATGCACTATAACTATAAATCAATTAGTGAACTAGGTGGTCGTTACTTATCAAGTATGTCAGATATCAATCAGCCTCTTAAAACTTGTTCTTTCTAGTTCTCAGCCATCCAATTCATAACAAAAATGCAATATCCTAAAGTCAATATACAAACCTTCACATCATTCCCCTATTGCATCTATGTACTTTCGGTTGTTTCATCAGAAATTATACTCCTTGCAAAGCTGCTTTCCTTCCCTGTCCATAGTTCCAAAATTGAGGCTATGTACTGCCTGCTAGGATTATGTTCATTTATCTCTGTTAAAGCTGCCAGCACTGCTGAATATGCTCCTCCTCCATCCATTTCATTTTCCAGCCTATTAAGGTTTTCATTATAATCGTTAATAATTTCCTGAAATTAAATATACGTGAAGCCAGATAACAAAGTGTAAGCATCAGAAAATTTACCAAATGAATTGGAGAAATAATGCAATATAATATTAAAATTAATCGGAAAACCTTTTATTGGATCAAATTGCTATATTAGAAGGATATTATTCTAAAGCAGTAGAGGAAGAATGAAAGTTATGGCCATACTACCATTCCTGTTAAAGCAAGTACCAACGAACCAAATCATTAATTAAATCTTGATGTGGCATGAAATATAGTCAAATAAAAGATTAAAATTTAAAACCAAATGCTTGCAGCAAAATGGCTTTGACTAAAAGTTAGTAAAGGAGGTTTATGTTTCTGTAAACATTTAGTCATTTACTATTAAACAATGAATGTTACCACAGAAGCATTCAACAAATCTAAAATGAAGGAGGATAAAGAGTATTCTATTAATGAAGTTGGACAGTTTTTTGATAAAGGTTTCAGTCTCAAAACATAAATGACTTGTATTTAAACAATTAAGCCTGTGCAATGCACGAGCTGTACATTTAATTTAACATAATTAACTCATGGCAAATGAATAAATTTAAAATATAATCTTATCTGACATGAAATATAAATATCATTTTTGTAACTTATTAATTTTTTTATTCAAAGCTTTTATCTTTGTATATGTGTATACTAGTACTATGCTTTTATTTAATTACATGTATTCAGTAGTTAATCCCATGACTTGTATAATGATATGCTTACATGTATAGTTTTGATCATCTTATGTAAGATAATAATATAATTTTACATGGGGCTTTTTATTACATAACGAGGCCTTGCTGAATTGAAGCTTGTGTATGAATGATAACATTGCTTGCCATATCTGAGTCGCATCATTAATTTCTAACAACTTTTGGTGGAATGTGTTTGTAGGACAAGGAAGGTATCCCTCCTGACCAGCAGAGGTTGATTTTTGCTGGTAAGCAGCTGGAAGATGGTCGCACTCTTGCTGATTATAACATACAAAAGGAATCAACACTTCACTTGGTCTTGAGGCTCAGGGGAGGAACCATGATTAAAGTGAAGACTCTAACTGGAAAAGAAATTGAAATTGACATTGAGCCAACTGATACAATCGACCGGATCAAGGAACGCGTCGAAGAAAAAGAGGGAATTCCACCTGTGCAGCAGAGGTTTTCTCTCTTCTTTTACTAATTGGACTTAGCAGCCTTTGTTAATTCAATGCCACATGATTTAACTCTTACATGGAAATGTGCTTGTCACTCTGCAAAAAGCTTTCACTTCTGATAATATATTTAAGTATTTATCTTCACCTATTATTTTGTTACATAAACCTTGACAAGATACATGCATGCTATGTTATCAATAGCGGGTGTCGTGGCTGCGATTGCGGCAGAGCAGACATGTGCTGCTACAATGGGTAGAGTAGCGGTGCGTTTTACGGTTGCGGTTGTTGCACCCGCGACAGGTAGGGTAGCAAAGTGGGCACGATCGCAGCGATGCGGCCGCGATTCTTTGTGCAAGGCTATGACGCGCACTTTGCTTGTCTTCTCTTCTCCCTTCTCGCTCCTTCACAACTGTTACTTTGCTAGTGACTCACCTCGTTCACTGTCGTCAGCCCTTCCTTCAAGCTCGCTTCTCCGACCGCCATTGATGGCCGCTCCCGTTCTTTCGCGTTTTTATTGGTTTCTGCCGTTGTTCGTATCGTCGTTTGCGTCTCCTCACCGCCATTCGCGTTGTCGGTGCGTCTTCTTCTCAGTCGTCGTTTGCGTTGCTGGATGCGAATCGGAATCGAAGGAGGTTCGTCCTCCGATGCCGAACTCTTCGTCGTCGAGGAGAAGCTCGTCCAATTATTGGAAACCTAACGCGCAAGTGAGCAATAGAGTCAGTGGCAGAACCCAGCTGAAGAGTGATAGACCCATTCTCTCCGCCGTCTGATTTCTCAAAGCGAGGCGTGTTGATGTTAATATGTTATGCCCGCTGTCAATAGTTTATTTCGTATTTCTTTTTTTCGGCACTATTACTCTACTATACTCTCTAGTAGCCAGCATTAATAGGGAATAAGTGTTTTTCTTTTATTATTATTGGATGTGTTTGTTTAAATAAAAATAATTTAGACAAACATATAAAAAAATAATAAAACTGTTTGTTTCAGTTTATATATTTATATTATAATTTTTTAATACATATATAAAAACATTAGAATAGCGGTCATCCCGCTATCCCAGTTTTGAGGGTGGCCGCTACGCTCTGCTATCCGGGATTGATAACTTTGCATGCATGTAGATATCATTAGTTAAATTTCTTGGCATACTTTTAAAGCTTCATCTTTAGGGCCTTAATTGAGGATCACATGGACTAGTGAACTAGAGTTATATTTGGCTTGACTTTTCCTTTTGAAATAAAGAGAAGCCCAAAAAATAGTTAGGCTACAAACACTACCAGGTTAGCATATAATCTAAAAAGGTCTGGAATGCTTATCCACATCCATGCATTAATCTGTGCTTCTTGTCATTGATATAGTTATCTCATCAAATTGTATAGCATACTCAAATTGATAATGGAGAATATTCTGAAGAATGCCTAATTGCTACAGTTGTATTTGTCTTGCTTGATTATTTAGAGCAATGAGTTTTGATTCTCATTCTCTTGAATTGATGTATTTGTTTCGTTTCAGATATTCCTTTTAGATTTGTTGCTGATTACTATATAAATTAATATTCTTTTATTCTATTGGAAACATTAAGAATCTTACAACTGTTGCATGTTGATGCAGACTCATATATGCCGGTAAGCAGCTTGCTGATGACAAAACAGCTAGAGAGTATAACATTGAGGGTGGTTCTGTACTTCATTTGGTGCTTGCATTGAGGGGTGGTACTTATTTAGTATAGGTCAGAACCCAAAGACATGAAAGGAAGCTCTATACCTGTCCCGTCTCTCTGAAGGCATCATTGTTCTTTTATGTGCTTGGTTTTTGTATTTGTGGCTACTATTGGTGGTCAGTAACTCGGTATCTTTTAAGTTGTATGGTATTTAAAACCCTAAGTTGGCCTTTATAATGAATATCTGAACGAATGTTTACCCTTCAAACACTTCTATCAGTGTCAGAAGTTTATCTTCTGTGGCTTTGTTTGTGGGTGTCTTTATCTTGAAAAGAGGGTAAAGGATGCTCGTGGAGGTTTTAAGTGATTTCGGAATGGAATGGGGGTAAAATGATGGATTGTTATGACTTATGAGATTGAGGTCATAGGGGCATTGGAGATGATTTTAATGTTGGGTTTTTTGGGGCTTCTATTCGCACCTAACATTTTTCTCTTGGCATTGTTCTTTTTTTTTTTTTAAATATCCTTATTGGAAATTAGATTCTGATGTTATTAGAAAAAAGGTTTTTGGAATTTTTTTTTTTTGGGATGTAATTTTACTTTAGGAGTATAATATATTCCAAAAATTAGTTTATGGAATGTTTGCGACCTCAAAAAAGAAAAAAACATTTTCACTATTTCTTGTGTAGCATCCTGATTTGAGGTACTAGCTTACAAGATGCAATGTTATAGGAAATTCTGTATGCATGATTGTTTGTTTGCTGTGTCTATAAAAATATATCATAAATAAATAAAATTTAGTGATTGATTATGATTTTATTAGTGGTTAATATCAGTTGGTAAATAAATGTTTAACACATAAATCCTGAGCAGAGTGGTTGGTGCTTAGTGACATGTATCCAAGGATGATGATTTTATAATTAATAATATCTGTGTTGAAGACCAAAACACTTTGTTGCTTGTCAAGCCAAAGTGGTCAATTGAAGAGCACAATTTCTATTCCTTGAATTATCCAAAAGCCTAAAATGATCAGATTGAGGTCCTTGTGTAATCTCAATAATTCAATTTTTTTTTTACATCCTTATGTCTTTACAAAGGGTGAACCCTAACATAGTGGTAAAGTTGTGTCTTGATGATTTATTGGTCATAGATTCGAATTCGAAAATAATTTCTTTGCATATGCAAGGGTAACGTTGCATATAATTTTCCTCCCCTTTACTTATGCATAGCATGGAGCCTCCGGACAATGAGGTACGTAATTTTTTATCCTTATATCCTTACAAAACAAATTCCAGTGTCCTCAAAGTTGCAATTGCAATATAAATTCCATGTCTCTTTAATTCGATTCCTATACTTATAACAATTTATTAAAACACCCTTATAACTCCCACGAATCAGTACACCATCATCATTCAATTGATATTTTTTCTCTCTAAAAAGCATCTCAATCGCATGTCAAGGGTCTCTGCTTACTTCACCAAAATTGAAGTTTAATTAGTGAAACTTCACCGATTCGAAGTTTCAACACCGTTCCTTGCATTGCCGAGGTCATAGTGTCGATCGGAAGTTCAAAAAGCTGTATGTGCGACGAGATCAAGAGGATTGAGTGACGAAACCCAAAGGATACAATTCTTAGGTAAGTGGGAGAGTGAGGGGTATAGTGTGAAGTGGCGACAGAGGAGATTTAGGCTTTGTTTGGGAGTTAGGAGGGAAAGGGAGGGAAAGAGATTCAAGGGGAAGGGAGGGGAAGGAAAGGGAGGAAAATGAGAGAAGTTCCCTTCTCCTTGTTTGGGAGTTAAAAATATATTAAGAGAGGGAAATAGAGAGTTAATAAGAAATTTTTACAATTTTTTTCTTATTTAAAAAAATTAATACATTTTATATTTTACACTGACTATGGTAGGATAGTAATTTTATTAACACTGTTGATATAAGATAATAATTTTAGTTACTTTTCCTTCTAAAAACCCCCCTAAATAGGGGGGACAACAATTTATAGGGTTTAAAGGGTTTCAGAGGAGTTTTATAAATCCTCAAATCATTTCCCTCAAAAATTAAAACTCGCAAACAAGGGAATGACTCTCCCTAAACCTTTCATTTCCCTCCCTTCCCCTCCTAACTCCCTCTCCCAAACATACCCTTAGGGGTTCCCAGCTCCTAATAATTATAGGGGTTTTGTGCCGAAGAGTCGACTTACAGCACGTATATTGGAGCGTCTATTTAATCTTATCATTGTAATTGAGAAAAAAGTATTGATCTATCACTATTCGGCAAACCCCGCTTGGAGCAATTAGTGAAATTGCTCAAAGGGCTCATTTTCGGTCTTAATATGACTTATGTATGTGAATTGTAATATTTATGGCTTGTAAATTCCATTTATACTAGTATATGCAATCTGTCATGTTGATTAATTTGTAATCCAAGGATAGTGTATTAAGTGGAATGTGTTTTGTTAAATTTTGAATGTTAGCTACAGGAAAGCGGGTTCATAAGTTGAATTATGTGCATATGTGTATGTTAGTGTGTGACTGCATGTTAGCATACATGAATTGAATTTGTGTTGGAAAGGGTAGCCATAATGCTTAAGACTCAATTTAGGATATGTTCTAATGAGTTTAGAACCCACTATAGTCTATTGAATGATTTACTCATAACAGGAATACTATGACAAAGTATACTTGAAGGAATTGTTAAATCTTGCTCATGTAGGTACCCTATCTTTGACATTATTATGTAATCTGCACAAATTGAATCTGCATTACCCCTTTTAGATTTACAAATTTTCAGGTCTTATCTTTCAAAACTAAATTGACCTCACCTCATTTTATTTTGCTACAATTTATATCAATATTTTTTCTTATAATCATATCAAATGTAAGTAATTGTTCAGCAACTTGGGTTTTGAGTGTATTTGTGTGCAAATTAAGTGAGTTTAACCTTGGTTCTGTGAATGATACACCGTACCTCTAGTCATGTTAAAACAGAACCCAAGTGTAGATTATCTAAGTCCTAAGTTCTACATATTAATACGCTATGCAAGTTATGCAAGATAGGTGCTTATATATGTTGCTGAAAACATGTTACACTTCTGCCTTGTGATACAAGCTGCATTGTCATTGACACAGATCTTGGTTTTTAATGCCCGTTGATATTGATGTAGGCTTGTGTGTCCTCTTTGTGATGCAATTGATCCCATGTCATTTCAATTTTTGTACAATTTTTGATGATTTTTATAGTGTAACCCAGTGTTGTCAAAATCGCGAGGAGGATCGTAAACTCGTACGATCTCGCGATTTTCAAAGGGAGGCACGAGCAAACTCGAAGGAAGGATCGTTGGGGGTGAGGATCGTTGTCGGATCGCGCGTTTGAACGCGAGTTGGACGGATCGTCGATCCGTTTCGATCCCTCGTCGCCACTTGGAACTTAGACGTTGTCCTCTTCCTTGTCGCCGCTGGTCGTCGTCGCCGCCGCTGCTCGTTACTGATCGTCGCCGGTCATCACAGCTGCTCGTCGATGGTCATCTCCGCCCCTCATCGGTGTTCCATCATTCCATTAAGAGAAAAGAAAAAAAAAGAAGAGGAAGAAGGAGCAGTGGAACACGCACGATGAGAAAGAAGAAAAGTGAGAGAAGATGAGTGAGGAGCTGGAATTAGGTTTACATTTGGGCCAATTTTCTTCTTGTACCCCCTTTTTTCGCTTTTTATACTCCTCTTGCTCATTTTTTTCCTAATATGGGCCAGGTATTCAATGTTACTTTCTGCACCCCTTTAATTGTTTTATGCAGTTTTTGTTTTACATATATACGTAACTCTTACGATCCAAGTTACGATCCTCGAGTTCCGATCTTTTACCCCCCTTCCGATCCTCGAGTTTGACAACATTGGTGTAACCTGTCCTGCTGAGTGATTTACTGCGTGGCTGCCGTAATAAAGCAATAAATGTTATGTTTTGAATATCTTGACACTTAGTTTGTATTTTAGTTGAAAATAGACTTAATAAGGGTTCTATAGAATTTGAACCATACTTATTAATCTCGGATAGCGGCGCATAACGACCACCCCTAAAAAATGCTATAGCGGGTAACGCTACACCGCTACATCGAAATATATAAGTGAATATATTTTGAAATCTGAAATCTAAATTATATATATAATCTTCACAAACATAATAATCCCCCCACCCCCAAAAAAAAATATATGAGGGGCAGAAAATGTGTATATATTATTATATTAGAAGAGATTCATTTATTTCTAAGAATAAGTGTTTGAAGTTATTTTCAATCTTAATTCTTCATTTTTCTTTACCCAGAGTCAGGTATATATGAGGGGCACAATAAATGTTATTCTAGAGTCACATGCCTATCATCCTCTTCACTATGGTGTCTCTTCGACTCTACGTATGCGAGAAGAAAATAATCACGGGGTGTAAATACCAAATCAGGGGTGTTTCCAATACCTTTCACCTTTTCGTCACAACTCACACGTACTGCCTACCTTTCCAATACCTTTTACCTAGGCTTATTAATAGCGGCGCACCCTCAACCTCTCGTCTTCCTCGACATTTCTTTTCAGCCACACCGCACCCGCTTTTCAACCGCGTCGCACCCGCGATAGCGGCCACTATCGCCGCTACACTTCGCCTCACTGTCGTGATGCGGTCTGTGACGGTCGACCGTCTCACCGCACCGCTACTCCGCAATAACGCCGCTATTAATAAACCTGATTTGCATTACTCAAATTGTTTTTATCTTCAATTTATACGAATATCATCTGTAAGGCATGTTAATCATGATTGGACATGACAACATGCTCATTAGTGAAATTTGTGTGCAAAATGTAATCTTGGGTGTATTCATATGTGAAGAGGGTTAATATTTTATTCTTAACTGAGCAGAATGTAATCTTGGGTGTATTCATATGTGAAGAGGGTTAATATTTTATTCTTAACTGAGCTACTATCTAATCATGCAGGAGTCCAATTTTGATATGACTTATAGTCTTATGAACTTGAATGAAGAAACTAAGTATTGAGTGAAGGAAGAGACTTAGTGAATGCGTGTTTGTCTCTCCTGCCTATTTCACACATCACTATAAGCCTCACTCCTTTCTTTCTTATGTTGCCTGGTTCATCTCTAAGATGAATATCAGGGGGAGTTGATAAGCACAAGGAGTCGCAAAGCAGTCGAGTAGGCGGATGTTAAGACTAGAAGCAGCTAGATCTCTCTTCAGGAGTCTTTCATGTTTGTGTGTTTTGTTGATTTGTGTTTATGTGTATCTATTACTAATGTGAGGATGCCTTAGGAGGAGGAGGCTGGATGAGCCGTGTAATATTTTGAACGACTTAAACTTTATTTATGTTAAAAAAAATCCTAACTTTTCCCAAGTCTTTACTAAAGTGTTTGAAGTCTTTGAAAAAAAAACTTTCAAAGGATTGATTCTAGCTTCGACATAGTCAGTCCTCATTATGTGTTTGGGAATCCATTTGCATAACTGTAAACACAAAAGTTCTTACTTTTCAAAGTATGAAATTAGGAAGCAAGATTTTGTGTTATTTATTTTGAATATCTGTTTGCCTCATTCTAACGGTTAATCAAACACAGACTTAGTCTTTGTTACATTGTGTTTATTCTCTGGTTTGCTTTTTACTGCATAACATTCAAGTGTATACTACATTGCAGTTTTACGGTTCCGCAGAAAATTATTCCTTTATGTTAAAACAATACCTTTTTATCATAGATAATACTCGATGTACTCCTCCATATTGCTTTAATCTTATAGTTTATGTTTCCTTCTATTTTTCTATCATCCTAAGGACGGACTCAAACCCGAGACACCACAACACATACACGAACACGGCAAAAATAAAAAAATAATATATATATATATATATATATATATATATATCACTACAATATATAATTTAATTATAACACATTATTGGCAAATAGGTAAAGTGATAATTTATATAGTATAAACTCTCTTTATTGACATACATGACTTGTCTATACTCTAAAATCAAAACTATAATCTCATGTATACTTTTAGAGTTCCAATAGCTCCATTCATCATACTACTCTGGAAAATAGTCAACAACAAACCAAATTTTGTAGTGAAAGACAGAGCAAGTAAATTTGAAACAGAGCACAAGCCATCAAACCATAATTACACCAACACAACTTTTCTCCCCATAGCAAAATAAATAAATAAATAAATAATAATAATAATAATAATAATAATAAAGCTTGACAACTTATCAAAAATCCCAAACTTACTTGAGCAGAACCCCAATGGTCCAATCGCACAAAAAAAAATGGGAAGGAAGTACTCAAGGAAGTAAGAAACCCAACAGTAAAAACACGGAAAACATCACATAAATAGGGGAAGGAAGTGAAAAATCAAACCTAGTTCTGGACCTTCTAGGGCGAGTGCGACGACAGTGTCAGTGCCGGTGCAAGTCTAATGGCGTGTTCTGGTGCGACAATGGCGTGGTCTGGTGCGAGGCTGTTGACAACGAGGTTTAGCTTGTGAGAAGAAGATGCTATTTGGTTCGAGTTCGACCAGTGACATCAACGAGGCTATATCGTGTGACAACGACGCCGGTGAATAGAGGCTGGATCGACTTCAAACGGCACTAGACGGTGACTCAAGGACGGTGTCACGCAAAGGAGGAAATCGGAAATATGAAGAAGAGACTTGAGAAGGCCAATGGTTCGTTTTTGTATATTGTCTTCTCTTTTACTAATTTTTAATTCGATTTTATAATTTAAAAAAAAAACAAAAAAAAAAAAAACAGAAGTGTTTGTGTCCATGGCTGGACTGTGTCATTGTCGTTGGGCCATGTCTGGCCCAAAAAAAAAAAAAGAAGGGGTCATTATTAATGTTTAATCTGTGTTTCTTAGCTATCATCTTGTATTGTGATGAACCTTGGCTACTTAAATTGTGCAACTTTTGGCAAGCTCTTTTTCCAAGTTTTACCTCCGCTAATTATTAATGTTCCTCATCCTAAACTTATATTTTATATATTTTGTCTTGTATTTAAGAGAAAGTCCAATTCTTCCCAAACAACTTATGTAGTTTCTGTTAAGAGGTTTAGTTAATCAGTTGGTTGAACAAGTTATTTTGAATTATTATAAACCTCCTTCTATTCTTATGAATAATAAAAAAAAATTATATTTTTTCATTTGTATATGCAAAAAGAAATGACACATAAGCACAATAAAAAGGATAAAAGACTCAAAGGCAACACTTGGTGCAGTCCTATGTATGATATCAGAAATTCGGCAAAAGAACCAAAATAATACAAATTAAATAAAAAATTACCAATTTGGTGTAACTTTCAAACTATTTACAAATCTGGGGCAACTGGTCACGCCCAGAACTGGGCATGACTGGTCACGCCCAGAACCAGGCGTGACTAGGGGGGTAGTCACGCC
>PYAF01001982.1:119685-133432 GCA_007407185.1 Glycine tomentella
TATCAATTAATTTTATCAAATACTTTTAATTAAATAAATTAGTTTCTAGATTTTCAACTCTTAATTTATAGTTTAGTAAGGATAAAATTGAGAAAAAAAACTATTAACTTTTAGGTTAGCTTATTTTCTGTAAGCTATATCAAGATAAGTTACTTGAAGTAACTTATGAAAAATAAACTATTAGAATAAATTCATGTATTAAATAAGTTTATTTTAATCAAAGTAGTTTATAAGCTCTTCAAAGGTCTTATTAAACATAACCAAACTTTCAGTTAGCTTTTAACCAGCTTTTTCACATTCTATTGTATATTATGGTATAGGAAACTGAAAAAAAAAATTAATTAGTTTTACTCAACATAATCTATATGTGCCTTCTGTGTTGATCTTTGATTATTATTTATTAATTAGAGTAATCAAACACGTACTCTACTCTTTTATTTTATTTTTTCTAAATAAAACAATGTGCCATGTATAGACTTTACATATTGAACCACAAATTATTTTTTCTACCAAATTAACAGAGTATATCTTACAACTCTCTCAAAAGGAAGGAGAAAAGGGAACACTTAATTTTTTTTTATGAAGATAAGATATTTTAAAACTCAAATGAACCTATATAACAGGACAATCATTATAATTTTTTTTTTTACCAAAGGACAATCATCATACTAAAATATAGAAAAATATTCTTATAAAAAAATATGGAAAAATATTGATATCTTAAATTTAACGTCTTTAAATAAGAGATTTATTTTAAAGAGAAAAGTGAAGAGTTATACTTATAGTTTAGACGAGAAAATCAAGAAAATAAATTTGAGTAACTTACAATTTATTATAAATGTGCTTAAATTTAATACAATATCTACTGTTAATTAATTAATTAATAGCTATAATTATTTACTTTTTAAAGTAAATCACTTACGTTTAAGGAGTTAAATCCTAAAACCTTATAACTACAAATCTAATTAGAGAGAAAACTTATGCAAGTAAATAATAAATGTGAAAGTCATTAAATTAAAAATATATACATAAGCAATCGAGTTATTTGCTCCTTAAGGTTGGACTATCTTATTCCATTAGATAAGTTTTTTTACATCTTAATTTTTATTATGATATATAGAAAAAATAACCCGCATATGGGAAGTACAAAGCAATATGAATCCAAAATTAAATTTTGGCTCTCCAAAAATGACAACTTTTGGAAGAAAATCAGTCATTTCAAAATTATGATATTTGTTTTCTATCAGTATCTTCAATTAATTGGGCAGATATCTTAGGATTTTCCTTATAACTAAAAGATAAAAGTAGAATAGTAGCAACACAAATAGAAAAAATTAGAACTAGAGCATAATGGAAAAGAAGGATAGAAAGAATTTTAAAGCAAATCTAGAAATATTGGATTGAGAATTAATGCCAATTTTGAACTTAAGTAAGTAAGAAAGAAAGAATATGGGTCGAGTTCATTATTAGCCTTAAATTTTATACATAATTAGATACCAAGTGCTACATCATTTTAATATGCATGCTTCATCGATTTCAATAAACGTACCTCTCTTCTATAAACATGACTACATTTGTAAATTGCCCCCAACAAAAGAACAATACTATATTTGTAGAATAGGTAAATGATTAACCAACAATGATTAATTAGTGGAAGTTAATTATAAAGTTATAATCTAAAAAAAAACTTCACGGTTAATCACATGAGTTCAAATCATAGTCATAAATTTAGAGAGAACTTTACTTAACTACTACCTTTAACTTTGTAGAAATATTCAGCCAAAAAAAAAATGATTAAAATTTAATTTATAGAAAACTATTTTAAAGGTCAACCATATTATAGTTGGGTCTGTTAGAACTTAGGAGAATGTTGACATCATAAAGAAGGCAAGTGATATCAATTTTCAGAAAGTTGGTGGCCCTGATCTCAATTCCATATGTAGTCTAACGCGTATAGTAGTAAACCTCCAAAAGAAAAACACAGACAAAGCTCAAATCCTAAGTCATTTGTGTAAATACAACTTTAAAAATTACCAAGTTAATTGAGATTTTATTTTAAATAAGTAGCAGATATTTATTTATTAGAACACCTGTATGATAGATATTATATTAAAATACACTCTAGATTTCATTCTATTTATTGCATAGCATCTCAACATATATACTAACCTGTGGCATGACCCTTGTGGGTTCATTTCATTGAGAGCTAGCATTCCCTTTCTGCACCAGCTAGTATATATAGGCAGAGGAAGACACATGAGGGAGTTATAATTGAAGTGATAGTTTGAGAGAGAAAACTAGGCTATTGACAGTGGAAGAGTGCATATATATTATAACAAAAAGGACCAAAGGGGTTGTGAGATTATTATCATGGGGAAAGGAAGAGCACCATGCTGTGATAAGACTCAAGTGAAGAGAGGTCCTTGGAGCCCTGCAGAAGACCTTAAGCTCATAGCCTTCATCCAGAAATATGGCCATGAAAACTGGCGTGCTCTCCCAAAACAAGCAGGTAATGTTACATCCCTTCTCAGGTGATGTGTGTGCGCGTGTGTGCATGTGTGTTTGATTCCAGAAATGTCTTGTCTTAATATGGTTGTCTTTTAAGAAGAGACATTAGTTTCAAGTTTCAACCTCTTTTTGTGTTTGATCTCATTCATTCATTTGTATAATTCCAAAGAATTGAAATTTTCATCTTTCATTCTTTAATTTGCATTATTGTTTCTATAACCATGGAAATTTTGCATCTGCATTATTGCTTCTATGGTAACCTGCACTTTCTGATGATAAAGTTTCTGCATTTGCATTGTTTCACCCACTGTTTGTCTCATTCAACGGCAGTTCTCTGCTACCTGCTCTGTACAAATTAAATAAATTGATTACTTCACCATAGTTTGGCAGAAATTGGTGGGGAAATTATTTGGTACACAGTCTACAATTATTTTGATATCAACTAAGGTTTATGATACATAAATAAATATTATTAATTCTTTTTCATTAATTAAAAATTAAATACATATCACATTGATATTAATCAGTACTATACACACAAAAATATCCGAAACTATCTAATAATTTTTGGAATCGGAAACATTTGGCTTCCCTCACATTGGTAAGATATTGGAGACATTGGTCTCTTATCTGTAATTGTGGGCCCTCCTTTTACCTACAATTTTAATGAAAACATGACACATTTTAAACAACCCAATTCTGATAATGCATGTCCACCAACCATTGATGTGGCCCAGCCATCATGATTTATATGCTATATGTGGAAAATTACAATTACTACCTCACATGAAACTCTGACATAAGGGTATTAGATTCCATTATGCCAGTTAAAATCTTTAATTCCTGGTCCTTAAAAGAAATGCACTACGTTCCAAATTTGATGTGTCCTGCAATGGATTACCCTGAAGTAGCCATTCAAGCTTTGGTGTCTATAATGATTTCACTTTTTTCATTGGTTTCAATTGGTCTCAGAATTAGGAGAAAGGGCAAATCAAAATTAAATTAAAAATAGACAACTGGGCATAGAGAAATAAGGAAATAAACAAGTACCACCTTCCTATACCATATATACTATGTGTACAATAGCAATATAAATATTATTCAATACCATTCTAATTTTATTCGTGATTTGAAGAAGTTTTGATTATAAAAGAATATTGGATAAATAAAAGAGTATGCAATCTTCATGCCTTCTAAAGCAAGATGTCAGAAAATTTGAAGTATTAATATATGACTTTGTTAATACTAGTATAGATTTTATCAAACTTTGCTCTCCCTTACACGTTATATTTGCATGTTATTAAGGGCTTCTGCGATGTGGGAAAAGTTGTCGTTTGAGATGGATCAATTATCTAAGGCCTGATGTGAAGAGAGGCAATTTTACACCAGAGGAAGAGGAAACCATAATAAGGCTACACAAGGCCTTAGGAAACAAGTGAGTTTTTTATGTCTCAAATCAAAAGATAAATTCTTCTTATGTTATTTTTGGTTTTGTTTTTTTGATTTGTGTCATTATTTATCTAATTTTATGGTTTGTACACAAATTGGTTCCAGGTGGTCAAAGATTGCATCACGTTTGCCTGGTAGGACTGACAATGAGATCAAGAATGTGTGGAACACCCACTTGAAGAAAAGATTGTCTCCAAAAAAAGTCTCAGAATCAAGTGCTGATGAATCCAAGCCGGAATCATCAATCACTTCCTCCTCTTCCTCATCATCTGAATCATTTTTCTCTAATGAGAGACCAAATTCACCAAAGACCACAACACCTAGTAACAATGAATTCAATGACCAAGCTGAGAAATTATCAGTGGAAGATAAAATGGACAAGGATTCAGAAAAACAAGTGTCCAATGAACTTGTTAACATCACTGAGGATCCAAAAGAGTCATCAGTTTCATTGTCTTCTGTTGAGTCAAACATTGTAAACACAAGCCAGATTGTTGAACACAAACCAGAAGAACAATTGGCCTCCCCACTACCCTACTTAGGACATTATGATGTTGGAAGCATATTAGAAGAGGTGAATAAACCAAATCACCTGATTGAAATTCCATGGGAGCCAGATTATGAATTTTGGAAGTTGTTAGATGATGATAATAGCCTTGGATCTTTTCAATCCAATGAAGTCCAATTAGGTGAGTTCCCAGCCATCCAAAACATCATTCTTGGAGAGGAGGGTGTTCATGATGCTGAAGCCAAGAAGTGGTCCCAAGATTTTGAAAATGAGTTTGGAGTAGTTGGTGGGATAAAGGAGTCAAACAAGGATCATTTCATACCAAAGAACTATGCCGTTGAGCCAGAAATGGACCACACTCAAGCATTTGATTTTGATGACATTGACATGGCAAGGCCAGAATCTGAATTAGACTTTGGTTATATCCAATTATGGCCCTCTTGGCCTCAAAATAATAATACTAGTCTTTAGTTTAATATACAAACCAATAGTTGGAAAAAACAAGTCTCATTTGAAAATCATGAAAATTGTAATTTTACTTAGTAGGTATACTGACTATGGTAAATTAATCAATCAGATTAGGTCTCTTTGATGTATGATGGGTTTTATGTACTCCCCCCAAAATCAAGTTAGAACAGGTTGTAGATCGAAGCACAAATATGCAGTGTAATGTATTGAATAAATTGTTGGTAAACAACAACTATCATACACGTTGAAAGTGGGTAGGTGATATTCTCCACTTACTGCCACTAGTGTGACATTTTTTCTTTATGTCCCCACGCCTTTGAAGAAGTGAAACAAGCTTGCAAGTATAAGACTAGCTCTGTAGCACGTATATAGTTAGCCACAAATGTTGTATTTTACCAAGTCAATTTCCCATTGGTATCCGACTTTGAGTCAAGTGAACTCATTTTAAGGAAATAAAACTTCTTTTCAGTATTTTTCTTTTTTCTTTTTACTTACAAGCTTCGAACCTCAGACTTTATTCCTATTTAAGTGAAATTAACTTCTTGACAACCATTAGTTTTTACTCAAGTTAATAGATTAAACATAAATGCAACTCCATAAGTACTGTTGGTACTTTTTTCTAACCAGAATTGAAGTTTTACCTCAATAATTCTTGTAACAAAAGGATTCTATTAATTAATACGGACTATTGAGATAAAACTCCAATTTTCATAGAAGTACAATGACAACACGTATACAAATAGCACTTATAGAACTGTGCTTAAGTTTTGTCTTTGGTTTTGTTTTTTTAAACAAAAAGTGGTTGAATGAGAAGATGCTCTCAAAATTACTCAACAGGACGCTAATAAACATGTCACGATTATCAGGAGAGACTCACCTAAAAACAGATTATTAATTGCACAAACATTATTATCCATTAATTTTTACTCATTTCAATTAAAACATGCAAATGAGAAGCCAAATCAAAAAATTAAAATAGAAAAATAATCTAAGCCATAAATTGAAAGGAGAAAAAAAGAAGTGAATTGGTGGATGTCATGCATAGGACCAAGTAATGATTGGGACAAGATCTTACCAAACTAGAGCTACCTAGTGCGGTCATCATTCGCTGCTTTCTCATTGAGTTCATTACAATTAGTCTACCAAATACCAGTGGGGGGATGTTGAATAAATTCATTCAGGTGAGTATTATAATCAATCATGAGGGTGAGCAGTGAACTTCACTGAGTGAACAGTGTGAGGGGTTTGATTTGCCTTTACAAATCTTAGAAGTAAAGCGTTGATTTGATATCAAAGGTAGATGTTGATTTGATCATCTAATTAAGAAGCTATCGCATATGACAGACTCTATTAGCATATGTTGTTGTTGTACCTTATCCCGGAGTTACCACCGACGTTGACTGCATACACATGTTGACGTAGTTACACATGGCATGGGAAATGGTTTACTTTGGATGTGACTAAAGAAGCAAATTTGTAGTATCTTTTTCTTATTAGTACCACATTTTATCCATGGAAAATTCTTGCTTATTTATGAGATCCTACCTGTATTACTGTATAGATTGACACCAAGAATAAACACTAGCCAATATTTCAATCAAATGAATTTCACCAATTTGTAATCAGTTATGAATACTTAAAAATTCATATGAAAAAAATGCTTAAGAGTATAAAACAATCAAATTAATTCATGTTACTATATGAACCATAATTGTGAGGAAGTATGTTATCAGGAACTCGGTAATGACAGGGCACGTTTGGTACAGAATATAAGGTAAAGTGTGATGATATTAGATACGTTGTATAATATCCTATAAAGTTTTAATACTCTAAAGTATATGATATAAGATATAATATCTCATAAAATTTTAATATAAGATATGTTGTATTATTAATCTTATATTTAGTAATGATTAGAAATGATGAAACTTTTTAAAAAAATTGTACTTTAGTTAAAAAATAATTTTGATATAAGAATCTATAACGCTATAGGTAAAAAAAACCTAATAATTGTTAACAATGTGGATTGACATAAGTAGTTAAAGATTCTTCTCGACTTGTTGCTATTAACTACATATGTAGGAATGGACATGTCTGTGAGCTCTACTAGGGTTTTAGTAGGAGGTCTCAACAGGGCTACTTCAAGAAGACGACATACGTTATAGGAGTAGGAAGAAAAATAAACGTAAGGTTGAAGGTGATAATGATGTTGGGTCTATTTCAGGAAACCACCCACCTAGTGGGATCATGCTCATGGAGTGGAGAGCTCTTATATCGAGAAATCAATTAGTCCAGATGGTCGTTTTATCGGTTGTGATGGTATTGAGAATGGTGAACTATGGTTAAAAATTGCCTAGACAAGGCCCCAGAGGCCTCTAACGAGGAAAATGAAAAATTCTTAGAAACAGAGATATCTGATGAAGAATATTTGGATTTGTGTCAATAGTGGAAGGGGGCTTTCATAGCTAAACTGTTGGGGGAAAAGGTGAGCTTTCACATCATTGAGCATAAATTGGAATGCGAGTGGGCCCTGAAAGGTCATATCAAGATTATTGACCTTCCTCAAGGTTACTACCTGGTTCAATTTGAGAATGTTGATGGTTATAAGCACGTCATCTTTGAGGGACCCTAGAAAATCGCGGACCACTACCTTCTAGTTCAACGGTGGAGACCAGGGCTTTCCATGGATACAAACATGGGAAAGAGGGTCGTTGTCTGGGTTCATATTCCAAACCTTCCTGTTGAGTTAACTAATAAGGAATTTCTTTCAAGGGTGGGCAATAGGCTTGGCACCATGCTGAGAATCGACAATGTTACTTCGTTGCATTCCAAGGGTTAATTCGCATGTTTGTTATGTTAAACTTGATCTGGAGGCACCCTTAGTGCCTAAGTTCATCATCAGAGGGCAAGCATTAAACCTTGAGTATGAAGGGATGCATGCAGTTTGTTTCAACTGCAACAAATATGGCACAAGGTGGCCTCATGCCCTAAAGTTATTGTTACCACTTAGGTTCAAGTTGAGGCAATCCTGGTGGCCAACAATGTGGCAACAACCCCCTCAAGGAAGCACTCTAAACTCGAGGGCTAACTTATCCCTAGAAATAAGGGCTGACATGGAAAAGGGCGAGGATGATCTGATGGCCGAGAAAGATGATGAGGACATCAACGATTTGATTATGGGCCTTGGATGCTGGTTAAAAGAAAACAAGATAAACGGGGGAGGGGAAACACGTGCCCAAGGTGATCGTTGGGGGTAAATCCGATCAACCTGGGCCAAAAAATGTTAACCCTCACGAAAATGACACCCACATGAAATGGCTTCTTGCGGGATTTCAGTGGAATGATGCTAGGCCTAATCAAGAAACAAAGTTGGCCCAGCCTCATCCGTCTTCGAGACAAATGAACTCAAAGAAAGGGATTAACATGGGTAAAATTCCTAATCAGTCATAGGCAAGAATTCTCAACCCCTTCCAAAAGCGGGTGGGAAGCAACCCATGGGCCATGGCCCAAATGGTCGCCAGGAGGAGGGGAAGAAAGTGGAGGGGGTAATGAAGGGAAATCCCATCCCAAGTCGAAAAACTTAAACATGAGACCCTCTTCAGTCTTAGGCTAACCATCTTAACCAATTCTAGGACAAATAGTCTTTTCGTCAATGGATGAGATGTTTGCATCCTTTAAAAAGGATTCTGTGTTTGGGGAGGGCCCAAAAGGATCGGGTTTTAAGGACTGTATGGGTCAACCTTTGGAGACACAAAGTTTAAATGCAACAAAGACGTCGGAGGGGGAATTTCTTGGAGAGCCACCAAAGGGTAACCCGGAAGCTACTACTATGGACATGCAAAGTGCCCAATCGATGGTTACAAAGAGTTTTTCTCCTGTAAAGAACATTGATTAGGTCACAGTACAGGGGGCGGTGAAGGCCCAATAATTTGACATGGTCCTATGCATATTGCAAGCTGGAATTGTAGGGGGACCGCTTTAAAAGGTTTCTCCAATCCTTCAAATCATTATCTTTTGGAGGAGCAACAACGGACTTGGGCTAATTATCAGCAAGTGTTATTTGAGGAGGAAGCAATTTGGTACCAAAAATCCAAATCCCGGTGGTTGGCCTTTGGAGACCAAAATACATCTTATTTTCATGATATTACCTTGGTTGGACGGAGGAGAAGCACAATGGATTTAATCCAAAATGAGGAGGGGTGTGGATTAGCCAGCCAGAGGCTATTGAACAGTATGTCACTTGCTATTTCTTTGATTTATTTTATGACAACTCTTCGTATATCTCTTTCTGTTTAAAGAAATCTTTTCCTCCCCTTAATCATGAGGAAGTCTCTTTGCTAGGAAGGGTTACATCACAACAGGAAGTGCACTTAGTCCTCAGGAGTATGGGTGGTTACAAGGAGGCAAAAGGAGATTAATGACACCTTTATCATGCTTATTTCAAAGAGTGAAAAAGGCTTGTAGGCTTTGGGATTTTAGGCCAATTGGATTGTGCAATGTCACATATATTTATGAGGTTTGATAGAGAAGCTTGATAATCCTTGCCAAGTAACTTTCATTCCAAACAGAGAGAGTGGTGACAACATTGTTATTGCCTAAGAGGTTTTTCATACTATGCAGAGTAAGAAAGGGAGTAAGGGGTGGATGGCTATAAAAGTGGATTTGGAGAAGGCTTACGATAAACTAAAATTGGGAGTTTGTTCATAATACTTTAGTTGATATTGGTTGTCTTCCTAATTTTTTTTTCATCTGATTTGGTGTTGCATGTTTATAGTGAAGATGCTTGTTTACTGGAATAGGAGGCTTTACAGGGATTTAACCCTAAGCATGGTGTGCGCCAGGGGGATCCTATATCCCCCTAGTTATTTGTCTTGTGTTTGGAGAGGTTTATACATCTTATAAACCTTATTGTTGTTAATAAATCTTGGAGCCCGATTTAGCTGAATAGAGGTGGGTCGTCCATCTCCCACTTGGCTTTTGTTGACGACATTCTTCTATTTGCTTAAATCTCCCCTGATCAGATTGATGTCATTAAGTTTTCTCTAAATCTATTTTGTGAAAGTGTTGGTGCCAAGGTGAATTTGGAGAAGACACTTATATTTTTTTCTAGGAATGTCAATTAGCAAGTTTGTCAAGGCATTACTTCTAGAAGTGGGTTTCGGTGTATGAATGACATTGACAAATATTTGGGGTGTCAATCCTACATAATAGAGCCAATAAACAAACCTTCAACTTTCCTGTGGATAAGGTTAACAAGCAGCTCAATAATTGGAAAATTAGCATGTTGTTGATGGAAGGGAAAGTGACTTTGGCAGAGTCTGTCCTTCAGGCCATGCAAACTTATGTTATGCAAACCACCATGTTTTCAGCCTACGTGTGTGACGACATAGACAAAAAAATCTTGTTCTTTCATTTGGGCTAATGAGGATGATGTCAGAAAGATTCGTATCATAGCTTGGGAAAAGGTGTGTAAGCCAAAGTTTGTGGAGGTCTGGGTTTAAGGTCGACAAATCTATCAACAAGGTTTTCTTCATGAAAGCGGGTTGGAATTTGATAACTAAAAACATGTCAAATGGGCTGTTGTGTTTGGGATATGTACAAATGTGGGCAAGATTAATTGCCTTGTATGGGGAATATACGTGTTGTTTTAAATTCTTAGAAAGGAATTTCCAAAAGTTGGGATAGTTTGATGGAAGGGCTCGTTTGGCATATCAACAATGATATTTCCACTAATTTTTTGACAGACAATTGGGTTCCCACCCAAGGGGTGTTGAAAGGCAAAACCCTAGTCTCTCTCTCAAATGATGATTTAAAGGCCAAAGTAATTGATTTTTTTTCTTATTAGGGAAGTTGGGACTCCCATAAGCTTTTATCTTCCCTTTCCCATGATATATGTAAGGTTATCTCAACCTTAGTGCTACCTGTGATAACCAATACTCTTGATGTGCCTGCTTGAAAGCATAAACCGAATGAGACCTTTTTTGTATCCTCTGCTTACTCTTCTATTTCAAGATCCATTATGGTGGATGATCCCTTACACAATCTTGTTTGGCATTGGAAGGGTCCTGAGTGGATGAAGATCCATTTATTGAAGCTTGCCAATAATGGTTTGTTAACGAATTGTAGCAAGTTCCAACATCATTTAGTTGACTCAGAAGTTTATGCTCTTTGTAACTATGAATCTAAGACCTCTTTGCATTGTATAAGAGATTGCACCTTGCCAAACAAACCTGGGTTGTTTTGGCTAACAACAACCTTCATGTTGATTTCTTTTATTTGGATCTTCGAGATTGGTTATCAAAAAATCTAAGTGGGTCTAACTCAAGTGTCTGAGAGGACTGAAGTTTGGTGTTTGGAGTCACTTGCTCACTTATATGGAGAAATCGAAATGGGTTCATTTTTTTGTTGCTAAATCCAATTATGTCACTTGTTTGTGCATTAAAGTGACTTGTGAAGTTCGGACATCCGTTTATCTCACCAATCTTGTTCGGTTCTTCCTATTCTTGGCCAAGATTGGAATCCTAATATCTATATTGTCTGGGAAGCACCACTGGAAAGGTTATTCAAATTAAATTGTGACGTTGTCGTTGCCCTAGTGGGTAAGTTTGCTTGTGGTGGGGTGCTAAGGGACCACACTGGAACTGTTATCTTTTCCTTCTTTATAAGATCAGTACTTGCTCCATTAATCTTGTGGAGTTGTGGGCTATAGCCATTGAGATTAATATTTCTTCCTCTAGGGGTTTTGAAAGCATTATGTTCAAATTCAAAGTTTGCTATCAATCTCATCCAATCTAGTTGTTCAACTTCTCATGAGTGTGCATAGGTTGTTTCACTAATCAGGAGAGTTGCAAATTTGTCTAGCATTACCTCTTGGAAACACATTTTCAAGGAAGCCAACCAAGTAACAAATTGTTTTGTTAGTCATGGTTTAGGCCTAGATGATTTAGTTGTTTTTAATTGGGTTCCTTCCTTTGCTTCTTTGAAGGTTCTCACTGATGTATCCCCAGTTTCTTTTCCACGTGGATTTTAATCTAATTGCTTTCTAGGGGCTTCGACCTCGTTTATTCACAACAAAAAGTTAAAGATTCTATGTGAACTTCCACATTTTCGTGTGTTGACATTATTTTTCTTACATGGTGGTCCTCTATTGACAATTCTAACATGTCATTGTCATTTTATCTAATAGTATTTACTTTTCTTGCTTGATTGTCTCTGGTAATCCCAATATGTCATTGGCGCCTTATCCATTAATATTAGTATACCTTTTTATTCTACCATTTTTACATTCGGCGAATAAGAACCTATAATTGCTATCTATTTTCAATTTTTTTAAAATATTTGCATGGAGAAATTAGTAAAACTCCAAAATGAATGTATTTGTATGTAGACATTAGTAAAAATTCAAAATGAATGTATTGAATACTCATTAAAAATATCCACAATAATTAGGATATTCAGAATTTGAGTATAAATAATTACTTACCTACAAAAAATTTCACGTATGAGTGTAAGTATAAGTATATACCAACAAAAATTTGCAAGTGTGTAAATATGAGTACGACTATACTAGTCAATCTGATTCATATTATGTTTATTATATTTTATAAATAAAAGTTGAATTGTTTTTAAATAACTTTTTAATTAAGGTAAAAAAATTGTTAGTAATATGCTTTATAATTAGGAACTAAATTTTAATATTTTCTTTAATTAAATTACATATTTTACTTTTAATTAACCATCTTTGTTGGGTTTTCATGATTAATATCAGAATTATAATAGATTAATGTCTAAAAAATATACAAATACAAAAGAAAATTAATATCGGACCAAATTAATTTCAATTAAATTTGAGTTTATATTTTTTGAGTCCAATTTGATCCAACAAGTCCATCATAATTCTATTTAAACTAAGGGGTTAACTTCCTACACCTAGCAAAGTTCTAATACACTCAGCACTTTTGTGAAAAAGGCAATATTACCCTTGTACGTTTTGCTTTACTTTCCCTTGTCATTCATTATTTTCACATACACCAGCTGCTGAATCTTCTTCCTTCTCGTCTTCTTCTTCCATCTGATGTGTTTGTTGGTTCTGGCTTCTTGGTTCTAGCTTCGATTGTTGTGGGTTGTTGGGTTGAGGTCGTTGTTAGCAGTCGTGGAGGTTTCGTTGGCCGGGATCGTCGTCGTCGGAGTCGTCAAAGGTAAGTTGTACTGTTTCTGGGGACGCGCATTCGGATTGGCAATCCGTACGAGTTATACGGATTAGCAATCCGTATGAGTTTCAAGGATTGGCAATTCGTACGAGCCTTACGGATTGCCAATCCGTATGGGTTATACAGATTGCCAATCCGTATGAGCCTTACGGATTGCCAATCTGTATGGGTTATACGGATTGTCAATCCGTACTAACCTTACGGATTGCCAATCTATATGGGTTTTTTTTTCTGTTTGTTTTGATTTTTTTTTAAAATATTTGTGTTGTTTTTGTTAAAGGTATTAATAATTAATGTATTTTTCCTTTTTCAATTAAAATAACAGTTAAGTTTTGAATTATGACGGAATTTTGTTTTGAATTAATGACAAAGTTGTGAAATGAATATAAAGATACTTTTTGTTAGTGATTATTTGTTTTGAATTTGTTTGTTTATTAAGATGGACAACGATGATTGGATGCATGATGATATTATGGCGGAAGAAAATAATATGGGTGAAGACAACAGAGGTGAACCGTTTGCATTTGAGAATAACAACTCTGTGATTGATTGTTCTGATGCATTTAAGACTTCAAAGGTATTTATGTGATAAAGTAGCATATTG
>PYAF01001982.1:140988-157799 GCA_007407185.1 Glycine tomentella
TTTTTTTTTTTTTTTTTTTGAAAAACTAGTTTCCTTGTCATATTTATTGTTATTATTGTAGAATCGTATATGTAAATGCAGACATAGTTTTAATCAGGAGAAGGAAGTATACAAGGAGGATTGGGTTACTGTTATTTTCTTTTTCTTTTATTTTTTGGTAATCATTGTTGTTTTCTTTTTTATCTATAGGCTAATTTTGGTTGGCACAATAAATAGGTTTTATGTTTCTTGAATGCTTTGTATCTCCTTTTTTTTGTTGTACCAGCCTGTTATTGCATATAGGTTGGCACACCTTGTGCTTCATCTATATTTTGAATAAAACCTTTTTAGCCTTAAAAAAGAAAACTGTGAAAAACCCCATGAAAATATATTTATTTGGTTTTCTTGTTATACTTATTATTATTATTGTAGTATCACATGCGGAGTGCCTTCTTTTTCTTTCTTTTTCTGAAGAGAATTAAATTATATGAGAGGGAGAGAAGGGAATGTGTTTACTTGGGGTAGATTGGGGATAGAAAGTGAGAAGGGAAGTGGATTAGTATAAAAGGGGAGTAAAAATACCAATTGCCAAGTGCCAACTGACCTGTTATTTGGGTTGGCCAGTTGTCCCATATTTCCTTTACTAATTTATACTATTAGAGCCTAATGTGTGATTTTAAATGTTTTATTCAATTGATTTTAATTAAAAAAATTAATCAAATTACATTTTAAGATTAAATTTTTTTTAATATATAATATTAATTTTTAAAATATTAAATAAATAAGCAAGTCGGCCTATCAAGTTTAAAATACTTTTTTATAAGTTCAAGCCTAACTTATTTAACTAAATAGGCTTTTTAAAGTTCAAGTCTAACATTTTTATTAAATAGATCAAGTCAAGTGAGACTCTAAATAAATCAAGTCATAAGTCCTTACCGGCGGCCCGATCTATTCTCATCCCTACCTATGGATAATTATTTTACACACCACATTATTTGATTTGGTGGATCCTAATGGTGCATTAAGTAATTTCCCTACCTATCATGCTTAATAGTTAATATGGCTTGTCAAAAGATAAGTTTGTTCCTGCATAATACACTCTTAAAGAGGAACATTAGTCTTATTCTTATATCTAAATACAATCCAACCAGTAGAGGATGGAAATGAGGAAGAATTAAAATAGATGAATGCTAAAATGTATACATAGGGTTATACATAAAATCCCATTTAAGTCTAACCCATCCTAAGATCGTACAATATTATTATATTTTAAAATTCATTCGAGTCCGCATTTAACAAAAAAAGAAGATATTATTCAGTATTCTCACTAGTTAGAGGTCCTCATACATTATATAAACTTACCTCCTATCAAGCTTAATGTGACCTATCCAGAAAACAACAACCTCAGTTGTATTTATAACTTAAATTATTAAGTATAGACACGTATTCCAATAGACATCTAACGGTTCAACACAAAAGATAGGCTTTATATCTGTTGACAAATGTAATTCTAGGAGCCGCAATTGTTTACTCAAACATGTTCTTATACGCGACATGAAATTACTATTGAAATGTATTTCTTAACTAATTACTTACGTTTATCCATTAATTGGCCTAATGAAGAGAATTGAGATAGATATGTATGAGATTTTTGGTTTGATTCTCGTTGTTGTCATTATAAAAAAAATCTAATTACTTCCGTTCAATAGCCAAATGTTAATATGTTTTTGTTGTTGGTAAAAATGTTGATATATATTTTAAATACAAGAAAACAGAGAAAGGTTTATATAAAACGATAAATCAAAGGTATTTTTCCACTTCTGTCACAATTTGGTAATTGTACATAAAGAGAGAGAGGACATTGACTAGTGGTGGTTAATGGATATGCCTTGAAAATCATGCTTGTAGTGCTTATGACTTGGACTTGAAGGTGGAACTGTGCCCTTTGAAAGAAGTGCGCGATGAGAATGCACCTTAATTACCTTATCACTATGCCAATGGCTCCAACTTGAAGATGATGGGGTTGTGTTCATTGTGCCAAAATTCATTACTTCACTTTCACTGGCTAACAAAACTGAACGAAATGTGGCAATGCAGAAGTGCAATTTGAAACCACCATCATAAACAAAATTGTAAGGTGCCAAGAAGAATAATACGCGGCCATTATGATCTTTCTTGGTTCTTGCTAGAAATCCAAGTTTATATAGCTGTCATAGTCTTTACAAGTGGCATACTTCGCCTATTTTGCTATATTATCGAGTATTCCGGCGAGGCATTGTCGTAAATTTAGCGATGGTTGAGTTAACTTTTGAATGATCCCTCTAGAATTTAATTTTACTCAACATGTTTATGTAGTGAGCAATTGACTCGAACCTGACCTTGAAGTCCAGTGAGAACATCAAGGTTAGACATTTTCAACATGACCCTGGCAAAGTCCATGCGAAAGGTTGATCCATCATCTGAAGCATAAGCAGAGACCAATCTGGCGGTTTTCTCCTCGGCCATCAGCTGCTGATCGGCAAAAAGAAGCCCTCTTCCTCTCAGCAGGCTCTGGTAGTAGTGAGTGTCAAATGATGCTCCTGATGACACTGAAGATGAGAGTGCTTGCATGTATGACATCCCCATTTTGGAGTGGAAATCACTGCTCACTGGCTTTGAGATCGTAAATTCGTCTACACTTGTCCTGCTGTTCTTGCTATCTGGGCAGTTTAGCCTCATCTGACGAAGGAAATCTAGGGCAATGCTGGGGTCTGGCTGTCCTGTGCCTTGAAAGTTGTACAGCCTTTGCTGAATGAAGTCGCAACCGATTTTACCAATGTTGTGTCCTCCTTCATATTGTCAACAAACATACCAATCCACACACCATTAGTCAGATTCTATTCATGGATGATGACATTGAAAACCAATAGAAATGAAAAACAACAATAACAACAAAATCTTTATCCTACTAGGTGAAGTGGGCTACATAGATCACACCATGCAACCTGGCCGGTTAATGATCAAAAGACTTTATGGATCACATGACATTAAGTGTAGGCTTTGCTTACTTTTTTATCCTACTAATAATAAGTTTTCATTTGGTCTCCTAATAATATTTGGAGTGACCAAAATGCAAGCAAATCCAACACTTAAGGACAAAATAAACAAAAAACTAATAGTGAGACTGTGAGATTATATAAAGGAAAAAACAAAAAAAAAATGACGAGGACTAGATTACAACTTAATAAGAATGGGGAACTAGATGAAAAACTAAGGGACAGAAAATATATTTAGACTGATACAAGAAATGTATTGAGTGAGTACCAAGAAGGCTGACTGTTTCTCTTGCATTAAATCCTCTGAGATTGAAGAGATTAAGTGTGCGTGTAACGTTATCATCAGGTCTGGGAATCTGATCAGTTGCTTCCTCGAAAAATGACTGATGGCTATCCCTTCTGCCTGTTAAAACTGGATAGAAAGGTCCACCAGCCTGCTATGGAGATCCACAAAACATGTCATAAGTACAATGATGCTGAACTTCTAAGAAGTGTAATATACATACAGCAAAAGTGGATATTCTTGAAGACTTGGCTGCCCCAAATCATAACATCAATATGTCTGAATTCAAGGAAAAACTATACACTTGCTTATCTTATCCAGGACATGGATAATATCTATCTAGACACATGATTGAACAAGCACAAAAGTGACATAAAGAGAGAAAAAGCAAACAAGTCAAGACAAACTTGCAACAAACCAACAAGCAGTTGTAGGAAAGAGAATATAAACAAAGTTGAATTCAAACAATTTGGTAAACTTGTTTATAACTGGCTTTACTAATACAACAAACGGGTGAGAAAGATATCATGAAAAAGAACTTACCATCACTCTCTGGCTAGTAAAAGATGGTATTTCAGAAAAAAAAAAAAAAAAAGTAATGAAGTATAAACTATTCCAGAAATATTATGAAAACATCACTATTGTTTTACATTTTGGTATATTATTTTGATGGCTAATAAGTTTCAGGATACAGAAGCAGGACCAAGCCATGCATTACAGGTTCCAAACTTGCAATTAAAGTCAAAATGCATCAGAATTCAGATCTTCAATTTAACATCCAAAAACTCTATCTGCTATCATACTACAATCAGAACAACAAATCCTAAACTATCAACATAAACTGAAACTCAAGATACAGTATAGGCCCAAGTCAATTGGAGAGAAAAGAAATATGTACCAAAATAATGGAATCTCTTGCTGCAAGAGCAAGTATGTCAGCACAAGACACAACCCCGGGACATGCTTGCTCCACCTCTTCCTTGATCAAGTCAATTTTGTCAAAACCTCTCAATGTCTGATTCGGCACAGCCTGCTTCTCCACGGAACGGTTTCTATCACCATTGTTCTCATCCAACAGCAACGAAGCATCACACCCCTGATTCATCAACACCCCAAATGCAACATAAAGTCAATAAGAGATTGTTTACATGCATAGAAAACAGTTTAATCAAAATGTCATCCAATCACAAATTAACATGTTTGGTAAGATTATTAACCTTCTTAATAATTACTTATCCAAATTATTTTCTAACTAATTGACAGTATAAGGGTTTTTACACAAATCAAAATTAAGCTCTATAAAGAAAAGGTGAAAATCAGCGATCTATACAATAGCACAAGATCATGATCGAAATTTAGGATATTCATGATTCACTATTCCAAGTACAAACAGCAGAGACGAATAACGAATCAAGAAAAGCTACAAAACCAGAAGAAAAACCCAAGTAATCAAGAAACACCAATTTGAATAAACACAACAAAGACTCCAAATTCCGGTCTTGGGACCAAGAAACGGAAAAACAAAAACACCCCATTTGCGGTTTCAACTCAAAGCACAAAAGTTTATAAAAAAAACAAGCAACCCCACAAAAGAAAAAAGAAGGACCTCGATGAAGCAATCATGGAAGAAGAGACGAAGAAGAGCAGGTGCAACGTCCCTGTGGTCGAAGTAGATGCGAGTGAGCGCCGAACGAACAACACCTTCCGCTTGGGGACACGTGTCCCTGTAGAAATCGTATTCGAGATTAGACCCATCTCGGATCCTTTGGTTGAATGGAGATGAGTTCGCAAGCTTCACGGAGAAGGTAGAAGAATCGGAGAAAGAAGTGGTTTGGATTTTGGTTTTGGTTTTGGTTTCGGTTTCGGTTTCGCCTCGAGGGCTTCTGAGAGAGAGGAGCACGGGGACGACGAGTGCCGCCACGATCCAGAGGTTGATGCAGCTTAGCATTTTGGTTGCTTTCTGCAGAATCTTTGCTGCAGAGAAGAGAGGGAAAAGAAGCGGGAAGAAAGGAAGTTATGTTAGTTGCTGATTAGTTATTTGGTTGTTGTGAAGTGATGTGTTATCAGCAGAGAGTGGCATTGGGTTTAAGTATTTGGGTTGTGTTGGGCTTTTGGGTCTGTGTTCTGATGAGGAGTTTCATGAAGGTGGAATGAATTTGATAGTGAAAATTAAAAATACTTTTATTCATGAAAAAATTAAAAATAAAATATAAGGTACAAAGTGAAAAGTTGCAACTCTTCATTGAATAGACATTACTTACTTGATAAGATGTGACTTTTGATAAAAATGACAGGGGATAGATCCAACTCTTCTTGAGCAGTTACAAAGTGTATAAATAAGAGTATTCTCCAATATATTAAATTTTTCCACTCTTCATTAATCCAACCTTTATTATGAATTCATCTTAGCATTATTATTGTGCTTGCAGTTCTTAGCTCGATCGCGGTTTCTCGTATTCGGGTTTGATTAGATTCTAATATTTCCTTGTAAAATACAACCACTTGTTGTTTTGTTTGCCGATCATGGTTCATGTTATGTTATACTTCATATTTCATTTTGTCCTCAAATCTTGATTTATGGGTGATCCACAAAGTTGAGTTACTTAAAAAATGTGTCTAAACAACATGGTACAAGTGCATATGATGCTTCATTAAGAGGGTTTCCTCGTTTTACAATTTTTGTCCTATCATAGTTTTTATTGTGATTGTTACTGCAGACTCAGAATGTAATTATATATATGATGGAATTTAGGCAGATTTTCCAACTCTTACTGGGTCCATTATGTTTTACACTTACACAACATGAGATTGTTTGAAGTTTGTTTGGTTCATGATGTCACTATGTTTTCAACTTGTGGTGCTTGGAAGTAAAATGTATCATTGTTTCATGGTCTTTTCTCTACTTAGTGGAGCTTTGAACTCAATAATGTCCATATAATTCACAAATTACAACTTTTTTTAGTGACGTTGGTTATTTGAGTATGAATATCACACAAAATCCTCATGTTTGGATGTAACGTATGTTTGATCGTGCATAAAAGAAACATGTTTGTCAATCAAATCATGTTTTTATACGCACATTAAGTTTAGTTCTCATCACAGAACCAAATATGGATGAAATCATTTTTCTGGTTTGGCTGGGTGGAAATTAAGGTCACGAGGAAATAAATTTGTAGGATCAACTATGCAAATAATTCCCTCTCGTAAGCCATAAAATTGGAAGGAATAAATGGTGTTTTTTAAAGTTTTAAATATTTAAAAATAATTTTTATAACATAAAAATAAATAAAAATAAAATAATAAAAACTTCATATTTTTAAGTTATATTTATTTTTTCAATTAATATAAAATTTATAACATTTATTATTTCTTTTTGTTCTCTTTTTTTTAATAAATTTCTCTATGTTCTCTTTTTCACTCATCCAACAAGCAGAGATAAATTTTCTTCTTTTCTTTTTATTTGTATCTATCCAAACAACAAATCTTTTACACCATATAATTTCTCTTCAATTTATTCTTTTCTATTTTCATCTATATTATACTCCTAACCTTAATAAAACATTAATGACATTGATAACTGAAAATTAAATATTATCAAAGATCAATGACAAATGCATACTTTTTTTTTTATCAACGACTAGTGCATACTTAGATGGACAAGGAATAACATTAACAATTGAAGAGAATTAAACATTTAATTGAGATAAAGATTAAGAATTTTTTGGCTCATTAGGTCATAGAAAATCACTTAAACCTCACAAACCAGAATCTGTGTCCTGCATTGTTACTTCTTCGATCTCCATCTTTCAATTCTCTCCAAAAATGAGTGAAGATAAAGAAGCACATAACTTCTCCCCCATCAATGAAGGTTCTTTACTTCTCGTCTTCAATGATAATGAACAAATTGTTTAATTTTAGTTGAGCAGAGTTAATCTTGAGGTCTTGCTCAAGTCAATCTTTTATGTTCACCACAATGAAAACTCAATCTTTAATGATATTTACGTACGTGGGTTAATTTCTAAAAGAAGCATGAATATCCTGCATGCAAAGCTTTCCGTAATTTTGTTGACCCTTTTTGGGGTGAGTCATTTGCTTAATTTTATTGTAATAATTATGGAAGGAAAATTAATGGTTTATAATTTCTTGTACCTTTTCATGTCTCTTTTCTTACATGAATATCTTTAATGATATTTACATTTCTTGTAATTGCTTATCCGGACTTCATGCTGAGTTCTAGATTTAAATATTTTCTTATAGTCTAGTTTGATAGCATGCGATATATATCCTATCAAGACGTGAGTTTTGTATTGCATTCTATGAACACTAATGTTTTTGTTGGATTGAACAAATAATAATTGTTTAGTTCTTGAATATGTTGTGTTTAATTGATCAAGATTGATGATAATTTGACTCCTTTCATTTTTAATATATTTTGTTTGAATGTTTCTTGAATTTCAAATTCCTTAACTATAAAGACTACTTTCATCACTTGAAACAACAAAAGAAATTATATGGATTTATTAATAATAAGTTAACAATAGACTTGAACATGTTAATGGGTCAAATTTTGATTTTCTTGAAATTATTTTTGTGTTTTTGTATATTTTGCGGAAGTGGGCCAGTCCATATAGCTCACAGGTTAAACAGTGCAATTGCATGCTTCCATAAATGAAGTCCCTTTATTTTACGGGATCAAATGGGCAAAATCTCTATATTCACCTCTACTCATAGTTGAATTGGAGTTGATGTTGCTAGGGAAGGAGGGACATCGATGGTATTTTTATAATTTTAATATTGTTTATAAATACTGTTTATAACTACAATTATTTTACAAAACATTGTGAAATAAAAACTTAAGTAATTTTTTTTTCTGGAGTTAGATATTGACATTTAACTATTAAAGTGTAAATAAATAACTATATTATTTCTTATTTTTAGATAAATATTTTCTTTTTCTTTCATAATTTTTGTGTCAAAATAATTGTATTATTTTTCCTTTTAGATAAATTGTTTGAATATAATTTATTTTTCCTTTTAATAGTATTTTCCATTTATAATCTGTTATTGATATTTTAAAGAGTACAAATAATTGCATTTACATGATTTATGAGTCTTTCCTTTACATCCAGGCCTTTGATAGCACCTGCTGGAAATCCATTGCTGGTTTATTGTGTATCAAATTATTCCTGCTAAACCAGATTGCCAAAGGATATTGAACAGATATCTGAAACCACCACTTCATCTTCATTTAAGATAAAACTGCTTATACACTTCATATAGGAAACCACATTGCTTCTATCTATTCGAATAGATAAGCAAGAAGCAAACCAAACCTTCCTAGATTCCAAGCAAGTTATTAATGCATGCTCCACTGTTTCTGCTCCTCATTATTGATTTATTAATGCTACTACTGATATGCTGCTAACATATTGATTTATTAATGCTCCTACTAATATGCTGCTAACATATGTAGCTTTTAGGATAAAATAATTAAGAAATTAAACATAAAATATCAAATAAAGGCTTAAAATAGATATAAATTATTTTATCATTAATTTTATCATTAATTATTGTTATTTTAATGTCTAGGAACAAGAAATAGAAGAAAAGAAGCAAAATAAAGAGCCAAGCAATTCTGGAAATTCAAAATCAGCTTAAAGATAGGATAAGAAGAAAAGATACTAGGATTTCGGAAACCTAGCTATAAATAGAGAAACAATAGGACATTTTTACACAAAGAGAAACACATAGAGGCATAAACATAAAAAGGAGGATACTCTATTTATCATTTTATCTTTAATTTTAATTACAATTTAATTCTGTTATTTTAATTCCTTCACTTCACAACACAAATCACAAATTACTTTATTTTTATTCTTTCCAATTTAAAGATAATAATTACAATAAAATTAGTGTCTCAATCCTCGTGGAGACGATACTCTATTTATCATTTTATTAATTGAACGATCGGTACACTTGCCATGAGTTACGCATCAAGTTTTTGACGCAACAAGTTTTTGGCGCCGTTGCCAGGGATTGAGTACGCCAATTTGTTTGTAATTTATTCTTTAATATTGGAATTTTGTTTTTACTAATATGCTCTATGAGTTTATGCGAGGTACAATTGATCCTACATTTTATCTTTAATTTTAATTACAATTTAATTATGTTATTTTAATTCCTTCAATTCACAACACAAATCAAAAATTACTTTATTTTTATTCTTTCCAATTTAAAGATAATAATTACAATAAAATTAGTGTCTCAATCCTCGTGGAGACGATACATTATTTATCATTTTATTACTTGAATGATTGTTACACTTGCCATGAGTTACGCATCAAGTTTTTGATGCAACAAGTTTTTGGCGCTGTTGCCGAGGATTGAGTACGCCAATTTATTTGTAATTTATTCTTTAATATTTGAATTTTGTTTTTACTAATCTTCTCTATGAGTTTATGCGAGGTACAATTGATCCTACAACTCAACTCTACAGTACGATCCTGAAATAGAAAAGACTACAAAGAGGAACAGGAAGTTAGCCAAGCAGAGGAGGGAAGCAGAAACATCTAGTTCATATTCTGAAATAGAACTAGAGATGATTGACAGAAACAATTATTAGGCACGATCGGGAGATGAATTGATGGAGGTCATCCTTGCTCCATTATTCACAAGACCCAATTCTAGCATCGTCAGACCACCCATAGAGGCGAACCACTTTGACATTCATCCATCATTAATCACTTTGGTGGAGAGAAGTCAATTTGGTGGTGAAGATGACGAGGATCCCCAGGATTTCATGGACAGATTCTTGCGAATTTGTGACACCATAAGACATCAAGGGGTAAGTGATAATGCAATTAGACTGAGATTGTTTCCTTTTGCAGTTAAAGGAAGAGCTCTCAGATGGTTAGACAGACAGATTCCTAACAGCATCACCACATGGGACGAGTTGGCTGCAAAGTTTTATGCTCAACATTTCTCTATGGAAAAATATAATAAATTAGTGAATGAAATCACTAATTTTACTCAACATAGTAGAGAAATGTTGTGTGCAGCCTGGAATAGATTTCAGGAGTTAATCAGAAAGTGTCCTCAATACGATATGCTCATGGGGAAGACGGTGAGAATTTTCTTCAATGGGATGACTCCTGAATCAAGGATGATGGTTAACGTTGCAGCAGAAGGTTCAATCAGATCTAAAACAGCAGCTCAAACTTATGAATTGATTGATTCCTTAGCAACAAATGAGAATGAGAGCATTGCAATTCAGCCCAAACGTCAGATTATTCAATTGGGGAGTAGCAATGCTATGTTAGCAGAACAAAAGCTCTTGTCACAACAACTTGCTAAGCTTAATGAGAGAATTGACAAGCTTCAAATTTCTGCATTACAAACCGCACCAGTTAGAGCTCCAGTATTCAGTTGTGAATATGTCAAGAGGACCATCAGACGAATGAATGTCCCAAATTGATAGGAGCAGACCCAGTCCAGGTGAATGGTGTATGGTATGACCAAAGACCCCAGCAAAACTTCCAGAGAAATCAGAATTTTGCTATGGGTAATAATTTTCAGAGGAAATTTCAAGAAGGAGGGTTGGATTATAAATCTAACAATTATTTGTAACATCCACCTATTCCACCTAAAGAGCCCTATGAATTAGAGAAAGCTATGATATAGCTGTCCAAGAGCACTAATGAGCATATTAAAATTACTAATGAGCATATTCAAGCGACAAATGCATTCATCCATGAAACCAGAGCCCAATTCAAGAATCAAGGTGCATCTATCCGAAATTTGGAGAATTAGATTGGTCAGTTATCAAAGCAGCTTGCTGAAAGACCTCAAGGACAGTCTCCTAGTGACACCATAGTAAATCCAAGGGAGCATGTCAATGCAATCACTACAAGGAGTGGAATTGTGATAATACCTCAAGAGAAACCTATAGTGGTGCAGAAAAATGTGGAAGAGTAAGCCACTAAAATTGTTGAGCCGGAAGAAGTAGTGGAAACACTTCCAAGCAAGGAAGAGGAAAAGAAGCAACCTGCTGTAGCTCCTAAGAAACCAATGGATTTCTCTCGTTTTGAGAAATCACCTTATCCTATGAGGCTCAAGCAACAAATCACTACAAGGAGTGAAGCTGTAGTCACACCTCAAAAGAAATCCAAAGTAGTGCAGAAAAAGGTTGGAGAGGAAGCAGAATCCGCTCAAAATGTTGAACCAGAACAGAGGTACAAACACAAACAGGTAATGATAAAAATTCCGCTGCTACAAATTCTAAACAGGTAATGGATTTTTCTCGTTTTGAAAAACCACCTTATCCCATGAGGCTTAAGCAACAAGTCCAAAAGAAACAATATGCAAAATTTTAAGAAATGTTTAAAAAACTGCATACTGACCTTCCATTTGCTGAAGCTCTTGCTAAAATGCCTAATTATGCTAAATTTATGAAAGATTTGTTGTCTCGAAAGCATAAATTGTAGGAATGTGAAACTGTTGTGCTTATTGAAGAGTGCAGCGCCATTATCCAAAAGTGAGTTCCACACAAACTCAGAGATCCAGGAAGTTTCAACATTCCAATCGCCATAGGTAATGCGAATGTGGGTAAGGCCTTATGTGATATTTGAGCAAACATCAATTTGATACCTCTCTCTATATGCAAATCTTTGGGGATTTCTGAATTAAAACCAATCATGGTGTCTCTTCAATTGGCTGATAGATCATTGAGAAAACCTAGTGGAATCATTGAAGACATCTTGGTTAAGGTTGACAAATTTATTTTCCCAGCAGATTTTATAGTTCTAGATATGGAGGAAAGTGAGATACATATCCTCTTAGGTAGGCCATTTTTTTGCTACGGCTAGAGCTATAATTGATGTAGCTCAAGGAAAACTAGAGCTTAGAATGATTGATGAATCAGTCATATTTAATGTCTTTGATGTAATGGAAAATTCATATGACAAAAATGACTGTTTTAGAGTAGATGTTTTGGATACAGTAATTGAAGCACCGAAATTAGAGTTCAAAGAGGAGATACAAGCTCGAGAGATGAAGAGGATCCTAAAGAAAACAGTGGAAAATTCTAGGAAAGATTGGACAAGGAGGCTTGATGATGCACGCAGGGCATATAGGACAACCTTCAAAATTTCGGTAGGTATGTCATCATTCCAACTGGTGTATGGTAAGTCCTATCATCTTCCTGTTAAATTAAAGCATAAGACTATGTGGGCTAATAAATTTCTGAATTTTGAACTCTCTAAGGCTAATAATAAAAGATTGTTGCAGTTAAATGAGCTTGATGAGTTCAAGTTACCAGCTTCTGAAAATGCCAAAATTTATAAGGAGAAGACAAAAAGATGGCATGACAGAAAAAGTCATCCAAAGAAGTTTACACCGGGACAGCAGGTATTACTATACAATTCTTGATTGAGACTATTTCCAAGTAAACTCAAATGTCATCGGTCTGGCCCGTTTATGGTGAAGAATGTGTTTCCTTATGGAACTATTGAGATCTCCCCTTTAGATGCTGAAAGACCCTTTAAGGTTAATGGGTGGAGGTTAAAATTATATTATGGAGGGAAAGTGGATAGGAACACTATTTCTATACTTTGCGTCAAAGCTAGGTGACGTTAAACAAGCGCTACTTGGAAGGCAATCCAAGATTTTTAGGTTTATTATTGATTTTTTTTTGTTTCGTAGTTAGTTTATTTAATTTTATTACTTTAGTCATTTTATTGTCTTTACTTCTAGTTTGTTTAAATTTATTGTATTTTAATTTTGTTTAGATTGATGTTCAATGTTTGTAACGGTGATTCTTCAAATAAGGCATACATGTGTGAATGTTTTATCAGCGTATAACTCTTCTTTTAGTTTATTGCTGGGGACAACAATATCTAAATTTGGGAATTATGGGACGCATATGCGTTTATTTGATGAACCACATTCAAAGAAGCAAATGATGTCTAACAAAAACAAAAATATTAGGTTTAACTTTTAGAAATTAGGATAATAAAGATCTAGAGCATATAATATAATTTTCAGATTTGGAATTTCCAATGCAGTGCTAAATTTGATTGAATGATATTTGTCTTTGGAAGCATGTATGAAACAAGTAGAGTATAGAATTACATTGGACATGATTAGAACTAGGCTTGTTTTTGTGATTGAAGTACATTGTGAAAAAGAATATGATACTTGATAGAAAATCAACAAAATCTAGACTGATACCATAGCTTGTGAGGATTGAGCCTATACAGAAAATTTTCTTGTCAGAGTGACCTCATTGTAAATAATACTCTAGAACTTGCTTTGTTTCTCTACAATATTTGCATAATTGATATGATAAAGGCATTTTATTCTTTTAGCCATGGCCAAATTAGCTTATGAAAAATTCTTCTATTGTTAACCTTTTTGAGCTTGAGACTTTTCTATTCAAATACTTGTTGAACTGTTGAACCATACTTATTGACTTACCTTTCTTGAGATTGGAATGTTTGATTGAGTGAAAAGAAGACGAAAGTTATCAAAGTGAATTCCACTCAAAGTCAAAAGAAGAAGGAAAGAAAAGAACTGTCTCCAAATAAGTTCAAAGAAGAAAAGGAAGGAAGGAAATTCAAAAGGAGGAAAAGAAAGAAATTGTGAAAAAGTATGAATAAAAAGAAGTAGTGGAGAACTAATTCCAAATTAAGATATAATTGAGTCTAAAAAAAAAGATCAATGTGCCAATCTCAATGATATTTAACTACTTTTCAAATATTCCTACCTCTAAGTCAGGCCAAGTTACAACCTTATAAAGACCTTTTGATCAACTGTGCATGTATTTGTGTTTCTTATTTTCAGGAACTTGAGAATATGATTAAACTTATGGTAGTATTATAGCTTTGGAGGAATTGAGAGAATACAATTACCCTAAACACTTGAGTGATGAGTGAATTATCTTTCTTGGTAAGGGGTATACAAGTTAAGGTTCTATGTTGATGGAATTGATAAGTATTCTTGAAATTTTCATGTGGAACTCAATTACATTTAACAGAATAGTTCTGAGATTGTGTATGTGATGAAATGCTTGATTGTTGAATATAGTTTCCATTGCAATAATATTTTATTTTATTACTGAGGACAGCAATATCTAAATCTGAAAATTATTTGATATGTTGCTAGCATATGTAGCTTTTAAGATAAAATAATTAAGAAATTAAACATAAAATATCAAATAAAGGCTTAAAATAGATATAAATTGTTTTATCATTAATTTTATCATTAATTATTGTTATTTTAATGTCTAAGAGCAAGAAATAGAAGAAAAGAAGCAAAATAAAGAGCCAAGCAATTCTAGAAATTCAAAATCAGCTTAAAGATAGGATAAGAAGAAAAGATACTAGGGTTTTGGAAACCTAGCTATAAATAGAGAAGCAATAGGACGTTTTTACACGGAGAGAAACACACAGGCAGAAACATAAAAAGGAGGCATTGAAGGAAATCAAGAAAATAGGAAGATCAAGAAGAAGGCCAGGATTGAGGGGTTTGATTACTCTTCCTGTTTATATTCTTTCTCATCTTCTTTATCATCATTGTATTGAGCCAAACATAACTATGTCTGGCTAATTCCTCTTTGATTGTGGTGAGGCCATAAGCCAATGTGAACTCTTATGTGGATTGAATTGATATTAATGAAGCTCTTTATAATTATTTCACTTTATCTTGTTCTTTAATTCTGATTGTCATTGATAGACTTGATCAATCTATTAGGGGTTCTGAGGGCTAGAATTCACAATAGAGATATTGGGGTTTTAGCATAATATGTCAACTTAAAGCTTAATCTGAAAAGGGATTGCTAAGAGATTAGAATTTTTAATTAGGATTAAAGGGTTAAAATGACCGAGAAATCAGGGTTTAACTAATTATATAAGGCATATCTTTGAGCAATTATATTAAGTGACATTAATTATCCATTCAATTACATGAGTAGGGAACAGAGGTGATTGCGCTTTCACCACAATTCTTCTTCGTAAATTCTGAAACCATCATCAATCTTATCTTTAATTTTAATTACAATTTAATTTTGTTATTTTAATTCCTTCAATTCACAACACTAATCACAAATTACTTTATTTTTATTCTTTCCAATTTAAAGATAATAATTACAATAAAATTAGTGTCTCAATCCTCGTGAGGACGATACTTTATTTATCATTTTATTACTTGAACGATCGGTACACTTGCCGTGAGTTATGCATCAAGTTTTTGACGCAACAAGTTTTTGAATCTAGACTTATATTCACTGATTCATGGAATGTGATTCTGAAACCTGGGAGGCTTGGGATCCACTAAACAGTTTAGAGACCCAAATAAAGATCTGAAACAAGATTGTACTAAGTGTAAACCTGTATGAAACCAATTTAATCACAAACCTGACCCACCGTGTTAGAGGATAGTCAAAAGTTAAAACATTTAGTTCATTCCCGAAATATATAGGTTTAAAGGTAGTTCTTTCTTTGATTTAGGTTTAACAAATAAAGCCTAAACAGTTCATAGACTCACATAAAGGTATGAAGTCAGATTGTATTTAGTGATATACCTGCCATGAAACCAATTCGGTACGTGTGTTTATGTATGATTTTGGTTTTGGTCCTATATTCTAAAAGCTTGATTTATGGTTTCTACACTTATTTGTGTATGATTTTGATTAATTTGGTCCTATGTTTCAAAAGTTTCATTTATGGTTTTTCTTTGTATGTATGTGTGCGTGCACATGATTGTGCGTTTTGGTCTGTAAAATCAGCAATATGTCACCACATGTATTCTTCAAGAGACAAGCATCAAGATATGAGGAGCAAAAAAATTTAAACAAAATGAAACTATATGATGAAATCCTAAAAGAAATAAAGCTATGGCACTAAAAACTAAACTTTTAAAATATAGGGACCAAAATCATGAAAATTATAAACACCAAAAATATATTAGAATCAAATACATGTATGGCTATAAGCCTACAAGACAATCCAAATACATTATTCCCTCCAATGGTTAAATATCTTCACTGGGAATGTTAGCCGTATCACATTGTGAATGCTAAGTCCTCTGACTCAAACAAAATTGTTTCCCATAAGGGATACCTGTAGTCTAGACTCTAGACCAAATGTTAATCATGAAACAACTCTTTCTCTTGGAATGGAGTGACCATTGACAGGCATAAAAGAACTGCACCCAATGTTGATAATTTTATCTCGTCTAAGTGAAAATGGATCTATCCCTGCCTTGTGAGCTGCAATCACTCCAATGGCCTCCCAATAATTTGAAACATGCAGCTGCCAATTAGGTAATTTTATCAACCAAAATGTTCTCATTTCAATTGCAATAGAAAATATGGACTGTTTAGATGGTGCCTACACTTTTATTTAAATTTTGTCTTGTAACTTGTAAGCATCAACAATACAAAACTTGCTCTTGAATGGCCTAAAAGGACATCATGTTTTACTTAGTTTTCTAACTATCTATTTATCTGTCTGTTTAGT
>PYAF01001982.1:181615-210169 GCA_007407185.1 Glycine tomentella
GGGGGGGGGGGGGGGGGGGGGGGGGGGGGGGGGGGGGGGGGGGGGGGGGGGGGGGGGGCGAGGAGGAGTCAACAGAGAGGCCACCTCTGCAACTATCGACGCAGAGCTTGCTGGGCTTATCTTCCAGTAAAACGATGCGCATGTGGGGAGAAATCAATGGGCACCAGGTAATCGTTCTAATTGACTGTGGTGCATTGCATAATTTCATAAAAAATTATCTGGTTGAGGAGTTAAGGCTGGTTGTGGGGGACACACCCAAATTCCAAGTAGAGGTGGGAAATGGTGAAATACTGGAATGCCAAGGGCTCTATAAACAGGTCAAGATAGTCATACAGGGCAATGCAGTCCAAGAAGATTTTTTTTTTTTCTGTTCACGTTAGGGGGAGCCGATGTGGTTTTGGGCTTGGATTGGCTGCAAGGATTGGGAAACATTAAGGCCACCTTCAGGGAGTTTATTTTGAGTTACCAGAAAAAAGGGAAAGAAGTCACAATCAGAGCAGAACCGTCGTTGTCAAGAGCGATGGCCTCACTGAAATCATTGGTGAAGGCTTTGGCAGATGAGGGACAGGGGTATTGGATTTCACAGCAGTGGGGAAATGTGACTATGTCAGAGCAGAACACTAAGTGGGATGAAATGGAAGGGCTGTTGAAGGAGTTTGAGGAAGTTTTTCAGGAATCCAAGGAGTCACCTCCTACACGTAGAGAAGTCTGACAATGAGGTACCCAACATACGCCCCTACAGATATCCGTATTACCAGAAAACAGCGATTGAGAAGGCAGTGCAGGAGCTTTTGGAATCAGGGTTCATAAGGCCGAGTGTGAGTCCCTTTTCTAGTCCCGTCATTCTTGTGAAAAAGAAAGATGGGAGTTGGCGAATGTGTATCGACTACAGGGCTCTTAATAAAATGACTGTGTTAGACAAATTTCCAATCCCTGTCATCGATGAATTATTGGGTGAGTTGGGGGGTTCTCAGATTTTCTCAAAGTTGGATTTGAAGTCCGGATACAATCAAATCCGCATGCGACCAGAAGATACAGCCAAGACTGCGTTCCGAACACGAGGACATTACGAGTATTTAGTGATGTCTTTCGGGTTCACTAACACTTCATCCACGTTTCAAGCATTGATGAATGAGGTTTTGAAACCGTTCTTGAGAAAGTATGTACTTGTCTTCTTTGATGACATCCTCATTTATAGTAGGAATAAGGTGGAACATTTGGCAAATATGAGGTCTGTTCTAACAGTATTGCGCAGCCACAAGTTGTTTGCAAATAAGAAAAAATGTTCGTTTGGCAGTGAGCAGGTGGAGTATCTCGGTCATGTGATAACCCAATAAGGAGTTACGGCTGATTCTTCTAAGATTAAGGCAATGAGTGCCTGGCGTGTTCAGAAAAACCCCAATGCTTTACGAGGATTTTTAGGACTTTGGGCTATTACCGCAAGTTTGTTGCAGGGTATGGTACGGTTGCAAAACCACTTACTGATTTGCTTAAAAAAGATGCATTTCAGTGGAATGAGATGGCACAGGGTGCTTTTGAAGAGTTGAAACAGAAAATGTGTACTTTACCCACTTTAGCATTACCTGATTTTGAGAAGCAGTTTATAGTAGTGACTGATGCGTCGGGGAAGGGAATTGGAGCTGTATTGATGCAGGAGAGTCGTCCCTTGGCGTTTGTTAGTCAAGCTTTTTCTACTAGAGCACAAGGGAAGTCCGTGTACGAAAAGGAGCTCATGGCAATTGTGTTTGCTATTCAAAAGTGGCGCCCTTACTTACTGGGGCGACATTTTATCGTCAAGACTGACCAGCGCAGCTTAAAGTATTTGCTGGACCAGCGAGGTTTAGGAGAAGTACAACAACAGTGGATTTCTAAACTTTTGGGATATGATTTTGAGGTGCACTATCAACCTGGTAAAGGCAATGTGGTGGCTGATGCGTTGTCTCGACAAATGCAATTCACTGCCATCACTACAGTATCTTTACCACTGCTGGAACAGTTGGAGGCTGAACAATACCAGGACCCACAGCTGAAAGACATACTTCAGGGGCTGTAAACAGGAAATTCTGCACATGCAGAATACAAACTGCAGCATGGTAAATTGTTGTACAAAGGGAATCTTGTCATTCCTGCCGAATCAGCTTTGATTCTGTTATTGTTGAAAGAATTTCATGAATCACCAACAGGGGGGCATTCAGGGTATTTCAGGACTTATAAAAGGTTGGTGCAGCTGGTGTATTCACAAGGAATGAAAAGGGAGATTAAGGAGTTTGTTGCAGGATGCCATGTTTGTCAACAGAATAAGTCTTCAGCTTTATCCCCAGCCGGATTGCTGCAGCCCCTACCTATTCCATCTCAGGTTTGGTCTGATATATCTAAGGATTTTGTCAGGGGTTTACCAAAGGCTGGGGGATATATAGTTATATACAATATTTGTGGTAGTTGATAGGTTATCAAAATATGCTCACTTCATACTACTGTCTCATCCTTACTCTACTCCTAAAGTTGCGGATGTGTTTGTGCGCAATGTAGTAAAATTACATGGGTTCCCTCAGTCTATAGTTTCAGATCGGGACAGAGTTTTTCCGAGTCATTTCTGGGCTGCATTGTTTCGACAGGCTGGAACACATTTTAAATATAGTACAGCTTACCATCCTCAATCAAATGGCCAAACGGAAATTGTTAACAAATGTGTGGAAACATATCTCCGTTGTTTCTGCAGTCCTAAACCGAAACAGTGGCATCCTTGGTTGCATTGGGCAGAGTTTTGGTATAATACCACGTATAAAGAATCTGCGGGCATGACCCCCTTTAAGATTCTGTACAGGTGTAATCCTCCTACTTTGTTGAGGGCTGATGGGTTGTCTAGAGTAGCTAAGGTTGATAAACTGTTGCAGGAACGTGATGTAGAAGTGTTGACTGAGTTACGGGATCAGTTGGGGAAAGCTCAAAATCGCATGAAACAACAGGCTAATAAACATAGGCGGGATGTGGAGTTTGAGGTAGGTGATTTGGTGTATCTCAAACTGCAGCCATATCGTTTGAAATCATTGGCAAGAAGGGTGAATGAGAAATTGAGCCCAAGATATTATGGCCCGTACCCTATCATAGAGCGTATTGGTGCAGCTGCATATAAATTGCAATTGCCGGATTACTGCACCATTCATCCGGTATTTCATGTATCTTTATTGAAGAAATCTGTGTTAACCCCTTCTCAATCTCAGCCGATTCCATTAGAGTTGCAAGATAATTGGGAGCTGCGAGTGATCCCCGGGGCAGTTTTACAATGGCGCAGGTCTTTACAAGGCACCACTGAAGTACTAATTAAATGGCTTAATCAGCCTGTTTCTGAGAGCACGTGGGAAGACTCTTTTATGATCGATCAATTGTTTCCCACCTTCCACCTTGAGGACAAGGTGTCTTTTTTGGGGGAAGTATTGATAAAGACCCTCCCAAATTCAAGGTGTATCGTAGGAAGGGGCATAGGGGATTATTGGGAGCTATTCTGTTATGTGGAGAAGCTGAGTCAGCAGGGGAAATCGTGCATGCTGTTAGAGGACAGAGAAAGTTACATGAGAGCATGCATATTATAGGCAAGGAGGGAAGTAGCAGGGCTCATCCTTGATCATTGGGACTTTGGGCACCTTCTCAGTGAAAAGGGAGAGATTAGGAGCTCTTTAACTCTTCTAGATTATCATTTACATTTCCTTAAGTGTTCTCATTATTTGTTCTCTGCATTTCCGTTGTTTTCTCTGCTTTCTTGTTAGTAAAAGAGGCGAACACTTCCCCATTTGAGTACTGATATTAATACAAATTGAGAGGTTATTCAGTTTAATTGTTTTGAGTTGAGCTGACTGTTACATAAACTCTTTCAAATTTATAAGTTTAGCTTACCAACCCTCCACGAGTTTACATAAACTCTTGAGTTTGACAACTTGGCAAAGAGTACCATGTAAAAAACCAAGAGCTTGATTGTATTAGATTCTGATCAATTTGAACAGAAATTGAGCAAAAAGGGACGAATTAGCATCCTATAAACACTATTCAAAAACATTAAAGGTAAATTGGAATTCCAACTTTTCCCCTTTGTGCTAGCTAAAATCTTAACCAAACACACCGTAACAAAATTCCAATTCACAAAAGACCGTAGGTACCATGTATCTACCCTGAAGCGCAGGAATCATCAAGCATATTAAAATTTAAAATGAGGTCTTTAACAACTATCAAATGCACACAAAATAGACAACACTCAATACTTCACTTCTAAGTAACAAGTAACTATATTGTTCAAATATAACCAATATCCAAAACCATGCAACAACTTAAACTAAATTTTCAATCAAAAGACAGCTAAATCCTAAATATTACAAAACTTCTCCTCTGCTGAATACCATCCGAACTTCATATAACATTAGCCGCAATTTCTACTTTGGTACCACACATTGACAACATAAAAGGCAACAAAAATTTCCACAAACAAAAAGCCCCCCAATTAAAATAAAATAAAATATATATCCATTCAAGGGGAAAAGGACACAATAGAATTCGTTAAACAGTAACATCCAAATCTAAAAACACCTCCCAACCATGCCAAGGACAACCAGCAAGTTCATTAGACAAATAAGCATAGACCCAGAAAGAAAAACCGAATATTGAGAATCATTGACCATAGACCCAGCAACAAAAATCAAAACTTGAGTATTCTCAGGCACAATTTGGCAGCTTCTTACAAACCATAAAATAAAAAAATAAAAATAAAAAACATTACAGCAATGGGAGAAGAGGGTGAGGAAGAAACACTCACTGTGGCCCTGACAAAGAACTTGGGTCTTCTGCAGTGGAAGAAGGGGATGGAAGCGGGAACCCTTGAATGGAAGGGCTTGCAGAGGCCAGTGAAGGATTTGGGAATGGTTGGAGATGGAGAGAGAGAGTGGTGTTCAGTTGAAAACATGGGGTTAAGGGTGAAGAGAGTGGTGGCGGTGGCAGTGGCAGAGGCCATTTGGGGGTCTCAATGGATAATAGAAAGAAGCAAGGCAGAAGAAGAAGGGTTGTGGTGTGGTGTGGTATGGCTATGAACAACACTGGATAGTGGTGAAAATAGTAGAGCAATAGAATCGTTGGCGTGTGCTTCCAATTGGAGAAATGATGGATGAGACGATAGAGAGAAATCTTGGGTGTGAGCCTCTTGTGGGGTCCTAGCCTTTCTGTACGCTTCTACATCCATACATTTGGAAAAATCCGTTGTCTTACAACACAAACAACGAATTTTTAACTCAAATAATACAAATAAAATAAAAATTTATCCAAATGATTTAAGACAAGAATTATTTACATGATTTCGATTCTTCAAAAACTAATTTTATAATGTGTTATATTTTTCTTTCTAAAGCATCAGGAACCGATATTGTAAGCCATTTTTTTCCTTCATTTTTTTGTATTTATTTATTTGAGTTATTTGGGTTTCTTTCATTAAATTCTTATTTATTTTGTTTGTTTTTTATTTAAAAATTAACTACTTTTTGTTTTTATTTATTTGAGTATTTTTTTTGTTTATGTAAAATTGTTTTTTATTTTGTTTGTTTTTATTTAAAAATTATCTGTTTTTTGTTTTTTGTTTTAATTTTTTAGTTCACCAGTTTATATATATTAAATTATAAAATTAGAATTTATGTAGAATAGCATTTAAGGAAAATGCATATAATGAAATATTTAATATAAATATAATTTAGTTAAAACTTTATGAAAATGCATATATTTAAGTGATCTAATTATTTTACAAAAATAAATTAAATAAAACATGTTCTATTTTGATAGTTTGCACTGGTGTAAAACTATATTGAGTTGTTAAATATGAATTAATCTATAATAATATTTTAAAAAAATAATTAATCCTTAAATAAAATTAGACAAATTTACTCATGTAAATAATTTTCTCTAATCCTTAGTACATAAACAATAATCCATAAAATGAAATATTACACACAAAAAGTAAACGATAAAATCATTGATGAAAGAAAGTTGATAACATGTTGCACGCACGAAACACATGCTACTTCGCAAGAGGTCAATTCTCCTACGGAAACACCTGTGTCAAATATGAACAACATATGGGTATCCACTGAAAATTTGTGAATACCAAAATTATTGGTAACCTAAAATGCAAATACATTACCTTGACAACATTGTGTAATGTAATATTCAAATAACATTTGGAGTGAGGAGGAAAGGGACAAAACACAACCGCCAATAGAATATACAATTTAGTTCAATAAAAAATAAACTATATACGACACAAAAAGTAAGAAATTAACAAGAGTAAGAAACTTACGTCTCATGAAACTAAGATAGAACCAATGTGAATGTCTTTCATATTGGCTACAATCTTGACTTTCTATGATTTTCTGTTTCATGGTGACATCAATAGTCCCCGTAGGATCCTGAAATTAAAACTCTCAAATAATGAATATTCGTAAAATAGCAATGCAATTGTTAGAAAGCAAATTAAAGTCAACTACAATGAGTATCATGTCAAAACCGTTAGGGTATAACTTTTGACAATGACGATCGTTAAAAATACTTAGTCAAAAGTATAATCAACAGACTTTAACAATGTCCCTTAAGGTGTATCACCAGCATTTGCCAGTCCTACAATTATACGAATCCAACAATCAATTGAATGTTTAGGTGTATCAAATACAATAATTGTTTAACGATAGTTGACCTTGTGGTCAAATAAAATCTAAAGCATATAATCATGGATTTCTGTTAAATTCACATTGGGTTACATGGTGGGCGTGCATTATGAATTCTTGAGTTGGGAGTGGCTCCCTAGATTATCGATTCATCATGGCAGTTTGTACGATCCCGGCCAGACCAGGAATAAGTCTTGTTGAACTGTAGGATGATTGATTAATTGGGCGAACAAAGGGCGGGAGATCTAAGTCACCAATGTCAAAAAGCTCCCATGGATTGTTCTCCATTATGAATTAGACTTTAGGAGAAAAATAAATGGTTTGAGGATTATGAGATAGGGTGAGTAACACACAAAGGTGTTGAGCTGCAGCTAACCCCCTGTTGTATATATAATAGGTGATCTATTGTTTTCACGTGACTAATATGAATGACTAAGATCACATCGACAATATAAACAATTTAGATTGAGTGTTAATTAATGACATTGGTTTGGACTATTCGAAAAAATCAGTGTTTAGTCTAATCAACATGCAATGTGAGGTAAAATCGTATAGGGAAAAACAAAATGGGGTCATATTCTTTTTCTGGCACAAAGGACAGGATTCCTAATAGGTGAACAGTAATCTCATTTATGTTAATGCGTTATGGTCCGTTGATTGTCGTTAGTGCAATCTCGATCACTCCTTCTCTTGCAAAGAGGACAAAGCTTTGTAGGATTCTTGACCAGTAAAATCTTTTTGGACACTTTTTTTTTTTAATTGTATTTCTATTTTTTTTTACACTTTTTTTAATTAACTATTATGTTTTATGTTTTAATTTGTTTTAAATTTTTATTATTATTTTGGTTGATATATATTTTTAATAACAAAGTATAATTTATGTCGAATTTTTTAATAAAAAATGCATATATTTGAATACTCAATATGAATATAATTTAGTTAAATATTTATCAAAAATACATATATTTAAGTTATCTAATTATTTTACCTACACAAATTAAATAAATAGAACATGTTCAATTTTAATAGTATGCATTAATTCATGTGAAACTATTAAATGGTATTTTTAAATAATCTTTAAATGAAACCAAATTTATCTAATTTGAAGAACACTAATAAAAAAAAGTTATATAAATTGTGTAGATTGAGTCTTAATTTATTATGTTTGGTTAACGTCATTTGAAAAAATCAGTGTGTAGTGAGATCATCGTTTAGAAAGCATTGTGCAGTTACATCATATAGATACAAGTAATGTGGGGTCAAATTTTCTTGAAGAAATAAATGTTCAGCCAATTCATATGAGAAAAATGCAGTGCTCAGTAATTAATGCATTGTTTACTATTAATTCAAGCAACAAGGGCAAACTGATAATGAACATAATAAGACATAATTAACAAGGGCAATTAATAAGGGCAAACAATTAATGTCGTCTGTGTCCACCAGATCCACATCTGGGTGGTTTCTTGTTTCTTGTCGATTATCGGTGCACTCGAGCATGTTATTGTGGTTCAACTTGTTCATCAGGAACAACAACTGGTTCTTCTTGCACAAATGCATTTGGGGAAGAACTCCCAATAACACTTTGGTGAAAGGATGAAAACGAAGGTATGAGCATATGTTGCATGTATGCATAAGCAGACTTCGGTGTGCGAAGATTTGTACCCATAAGATTGCTCATAAAGTCTTCTCCGCTTACACTGAAGAATTGTAGATTGTATCCATAATCTTATTGATGATGATAAGGTTGTGGCGTGAATTCATATGATTGAGCATGTAGTGGTAGTCCTTCATCATGCATGTTGGTAGCCATCGGTGGACTTTGTGTGAAGAATGTTGTTCAATTTTTATGTTTGAAGTTGAACGAGATGTTGCTCCAATGTTTGGATAAGTTGCAAATTGTGTAAGGAAAATTTTAGAATTTGCTTGGAACTAATTCTTGTAGTGACTTACATGTTCAATCTTTCCTAGAATTGATTGGTTGATTAACATATATTTGCGTCTTTCCTTCCAAATGGTAATCCACCGTTGATGTTCTTCTGCCCAATTTGTGTCACTATTTCCTCTCATGTAAGTATCTCCAAACTTCACAAAAACCCTTCAATTCATCCAACCTTGCCTCCAAGAGCAAGAGAGAAAATGAACTCTTTCTCCTACATATGCTCTCAAAATGGCGCACACCCCTAGGCACTACAGGGTTATGTTGCCTTATGTAATGGGTCTTAATCCCACTTGGATTGAGGCCCAATTATGTTAGGTGTCTTAATCAAACCCTAAACCCCCTATTAAGTTTCATGACAATTAATCTTAGCCTTAACTCCCTTTTAACTATTAATTCTAACTATAACAAAGTCTTTTTATTAATTAAACTCTATTTTAAATAAGTTTTGGCCATATTTATCAATTTGGCATTAATGAGTTGAATGAGTCAACTCCTTCCCATTGACTCCAATGGTTTTTGGATTAACTTTGTTGACTTTTCCTATTTTTACTATATTTCAATAATTTAATTAATTCTATTACTATAGAGTATTATTACTATTATTTCTAATAGTAATATCATTTAATTTCTAATAATTTAAATCTTCCCATGGATTATAGTTTGCTACAATTAACTTTATTTATTTCAAAGAGAAAATGGGTTCTTTTCACTTTCTACTACCATTTACATGCATTTCTAAGCTACTAAAATTAACATTGAATTAATTTTTCACTAATATTATCATTATCATCATCATCATCATCATTATTATTATTGAATTTTTAATAGTTGAAATTTTGGGATGTTATAGCTTGTGTTGTGCGTTGAGCTTCTATTTCAGCTGATCTCTATTGCTATGGATCAAAGACTGTGATGCCCTATTTTTTTTTACTAGATTGAGTGACCCCATCTCTCATGTAGCTTATGTAGATGACCTCATTTTATTTGCAAGCTTCTATTGATCAGGTTCATCCAACCAGAAATATTTTGGACCTATTTTGTAGAAGTTCTCAGTTCTGATAAAAAACTTAGCCTTGGAAAACCCCAAATGTTTTATTTGAAGAATGTTGGAAGGAACTTAAGGCTCTAATTTAATTTTGAAATGGGAATGCAGTGGAAAAATTATCTTAGAAAGTATTTAGGAGTGTCTATTTTTCACAAAAGGCCTTGTAGGACTACAATCAAATTTATTATTGACAAGGTGCACCAAAGGTTTAGTGCTTGGAAGGCTAAGACTCTTTCTTTTGCTGGTAAAGTGACTCTTGCTAATTAGGTGCTTCAAGCTTTGCCCAATTAAGTGATGTAGACTACTCTTCTCCCAAAAAAATACTTGTGATAATATTGATAAGGCTTGCAGGGAATTCATTTGGGGTGACAATCCTACGAGTAGGAACATCCATTTAGTCTCATGGGATGAAGTGTGCTTTGATAAATCAAATAGTGGATTGGGATTGTAGAAAATGAGAGATGTTAATAAGTTGTTTAGAGATAATTGGCACTTTTGTCAACAAGAGGCCCCTTTTTGGTCTTCTAATGTGGAAAAACATACAAGCGTGGTGTTGATTATTTCCCTTTGGTCAATAAGAAAAGAGCAAGCAATAATTTTTGGAGAGGTATGTTGTACTTGGGAGAAATTTCACAAGAGTATTATATAGAGGTTGGGGAATGGTGAGGGTGTTATTTTTTGGTGGGATTCCTGGGCGTTCACCATTGATTGAAGGATGCGAGAGTTGGAAAATGAAGTTGTTAACTATGTGAATTCTATTGGAAATTGGATGATTGACAAGTTTAAGGATTATATTTTTGAGAGTGAGTTGAAGAGTGTGTCATTAATGATCCCTTCAACCCGTGATGGAGGGAAATATATCATTTCCTGGAACAGCTCTAGTGATGGCAATTTTACTATGTGGGCTACCTACAAGGGTGCGGGACCTCAAGTCCCTTGGGTAAGTTCACAATTGTTCAATATCATATCTCATTCGAAGGGTCCTAAGAAAGTTAAAATATTCCTCTCAAAACTTTCCCATGAATGTGTTATGACAAATGTAAGGAGAATGAAAATGAGTTTGACAAATAGCAATTTATGGGTTATGTGTGTAGTTGTTGAACAATTTTCCTCCACCTTTTGTATTCGAAGGGGATCAAGCACTCGATTTTATTCCCTGGATGATTGGAAGTTATGGTTGTAGGTAAACTTATATAGTAAAGAGGTTGTGCAAGATCTTGATTGGCCCGTGTTGTTTGGTGTCTTGCTCTACTTCATATGGTGGAAAAGGAATAGACTCGTGTTTTCTAAATAGCAGTGGTCTCATCATCATCTTATTTAGAAGGCTTGTTGCCAAGTAAGATCTTACAAAGAAAGTGTGGCTATCTAAGAAGCACAAACACAACCATGCAAGGGCGTGTCCCGGGTCCGAATCACGTTAGATATGATTCAAACAGAAACTTGAGTGCGATGTAGTGTTGGGTGTGTCTGAGTTCATAGGACACACGCAACTACATGCGACCCAACATTTGGACGCAGACGTGTCACCTATTTTTTTCTTCAAAAAAATTAAAAAAACGTTTACGAAAGAGAATGAACCCACTCAACTCTCATGCACGAAACTAACCTTCTTCTTTTCATTCACATTTCCTACTCTGCAAACGAACCAAACACCATTGTCGGACCTCTGTTGCCATGCGCAAAACACAAGGTAGCTCCCCAATTTTTCTTTTGTACGTTTTATTTTTTTCGTTGCTCCTTTGTTTCTCTTTTTCTATGTTTTATTTTTCCTATTTCATAATATAAAATTCTGAGTTTCTAGGTTTGACATTCCCTGTTTGGTTGTTTCTTTGGCTATATTGTGGGTTTGTTATAAATAAAATTATTTTTGTTTTGCTGATAATAAATAGAGAAAGTGACTATGGTCTTTCTATTTTGTCTCTCTTTATTTAATCAAAGTTTTCCTTTTTTTTCCCAACTAGTCATGTGCTCGTTCATACATATAGAGGTTTTTTCTAGCACATTCTTTAAACCCAAGGTAATACTTTATATCCTTAAATTAATTTATGATTATATTTTTTACATGCATTTCTTTATGGGTTATATTAATGTATGTTTATATTTTTTTTAATGTTATAGATATTATAGTCATGAATGGTTAAGTGAAGATCCATCAAGAGTCCCCCCACGTTAAGATGTGTAACTTACTGATGAAAGAAAGAAATGTTTTAGAAGATACTTTGATGATGTGGATATAAGGAGACAAGTCCATTTGGAGTTTGCAAATTTTTTTGGTGGAAGAGAAGACTTTCATTATGTTGACTCTTTAAGGGATATTGGATGCAAAATCTTGGTGGTTTGTTCAAGGTACTCATGCACCAACACATCAAAAGTTACCCTTAAGATACTTTGGAATCCATCTTCATCTTCTTGTTGTGAAAGGAATTGGAGCACCTGAAAAGAAATAAAATGACACCTAAAAGAGCAGGGGATATTGTATATGCTCATAGTAATCTTCACCTTATTTCAAGAAATACCTCAAACTACAATGAAGAGGAAACTAGAATGTCGAATAGTGCAGGAGATAGGTTTTTACTTAATGACAATGAAATCCTTGAAATTATCAATTTATCTCTTGATGAATCAGTTTTAAAAGTTACCTTTTTCAATGAAGATGACCAAAGGCTTTTGATAGATTGGTATTTAAACTTTTTGTTAGACTTGATAGATTGGTATTTAGTACTTTTTGTTAGACATATCTCTTGATGCCTATTAGTAGTTAGTATATTTTCTTAGATTTATTATCATATGAATATATAAATTTTATTGTTATATTTGATTATATTTAAATTTTTGTCATGTTGAAATTGATCATATTTTACATATATGTGTGTGTGCCTGTCATGTCCCCGTGTCTCATGATTTTTATTGTAGGCATGTTCTCGTGTATGTGTCCATATTGCGTTTGACATCGTGTCCATGCTTCTTTGGTGGCTATTCAAAGGCCTCTCATGGCTTATAATAAGATGCAACCTAGTATGACTTATGTCCCCGTGTCTCATGATTTTTATTGTAGGTGTTCCCGTGTCCGTGTCCATATTGTGTTCGACACCGTGTCCATGCTTCTTTGGTGGCTATTCAAATAGTTTTTATGTCTTATAATCAGATGCAACCTACTATATGACTTATATATTAAGTGGGCTTTCCCTAATGTAGGAGAAGTAGCTCTAAACTGTGATCACAGACGGAGGCAACAAATCTTCTTGTGCTGGTGTGGCGCGAGACCACAATGGTTCCTTTCTTTGTGGTGTTGGTGAGAATTTAGGAGGAGGCTTGGTGCTTGTGGTAGAGTTGAATGTCATTCTCCTTGGTCTCAAGCTGGCCTGGTCTAGGGGGTTCCGAAATATCATTGAAGATTCGAACTCTTTACAAGATATTAAACTTTTGACTAATGGTTGTTGCTTGTTGCACTGTTGTTCAAATCTGGTTGGAGAGATTCATTTGATCTATAAGGAAGGAGGAAATATATCTTGGAACCATATCTATCGTGAAGCCAATCAAGTAGTCGATGCCATGGCCAAATATGTTATGAAGGATGAATTTAGTTTTCTTGTTTTTGAATTTGCTCTCCATTTTATTGTTGATGATGTAAGAGCTGATATAGTTCAGATTTGTTTTGCTAGAGGCTTTTAGTCTATGTTCGTTATGCAAATCAACAAAAAAATTATGACTATGTTTTTTGAAATTATTTTGTTATTGAAATTATTTTAATTATATATAAAATCAACATTAAAAATTATAAATTTAAAGGTATTATTTAAAGTTAAATAATTACTTAAAATTTACTATTTCTTTTTGGTACATAAAAATTTACTACATATTAAAAAAATGACTATTTTTTTATATAAGAAATCTTAAAAATCACATAAAAAAAGAACATTTTCTCAAACAAAACATAAATTCGCGTTAATTTAAACTACGTTCTTGTTTCTTCGCGAAACAAAAAACCAAACACGGTGAACAAATTAAAATGTCGACAATAAGGTTTGGAGTGTATTTGTGAGCATTTTGGTTTACAAAAACAATAATCAATCATGGGAAGCGATAGAAAATCGAAACGAGCTTCACCCTCCCAACGCGAAGGTACTTCACTTCCCTCTATGCAAAACCAAACTAAGTTTTGGGGTTGGAACAATATTTGATTCATGGGTTCTGCAAAATAGTGAAGAAGATGGAGAATAAGAAAAAATTGGAGTTTTTACCCATTTTTGTGTGTGTGTTTGTGTGTGCGAACCTTTATTGTTATTATTATAGTTTGTTAATAATTGCGGGGTTAATTTGCAGATGAGAAGAGAAGCAAGAGGCAGAGAACGGTAGAAGATGAGGAAAGGAAAAAACGGAAGAGGGAAAAGAAGGAGAAAAGGAAGGACAAGAAATCTCACAAGCATTCCAAAGAAAACAATTCTGATAAGGGTGAGTGGAGTTTGTATCTTTTATTTTTTATATTTGCCTAATTTTAGGGTTGTGAATGTTGGGCTTTAAAGGCAGAATAAGGGAGGGGGGGGGGGGGGGGGGGGGGGGGGGAGGAGAAGGTAGAAATGAGAATGTTAAGATGATATGGCCACACAAGAAAAACAAGGAGATATTGGTGTAGCTCTAATTAAGAAAAAAATAACAGAAAACCAGTTAAAATGGTTTGGACACGTACATAGGTCATTGGAAGCAGCAATGAGTAGAGTAGACAGCATTGTTTTTAGTCATATGGAAATAGGAAGTGAGAGACCAAGAGGACATTGGGGAAAGTTGTTAAGAGGAACCTTATGGTAAATAATTTGGTCTTAAACTTATGTAGCCAACTTCATCTAGTGGAATAAGGGTTTTATTGTCGTTGCTTAAGTGCTTAACTGTAGTGGCTGCAGGACATGATACATGCATCTTTAGGAACTGGTTGTCTGGATTGGATAACCAAGTCCAACCTTGGTGGGACTATTAGTTTTAAATCTTTGAAGAAACTGAATATGATAAGATTATAAGCATATGTAACCTAGACATTCAAAGAATGGTAACATTAACCTTGTATTAATTTGTAAGCAATGTTGCCTTCAAAGTGCCTTACGATGTGATAGTCTATCTAAGAGATTAGGACCATATCTCTACTTAAAGGAATATTTCTAATTAGAAGAACAAGGAAAAGAAAGGGTTTATCTGTAGTCAACATGATTTGGAGGGTACTGAGAATTGTAAACTAAGCCAGTTCGATTGGGAAGCAAGAGGATATGGAGACTATTTTTTTATTTGCTGAAATCTTCAATGTTCTAGTCTAGCAGGCATGCCAATATTTTGTATTTAAATTTAAAATCAAATTTTAGGCATCTTTCTTTTCTTATATATAGGTGTATGAATCGGAAAAGCTGTCTTTCTAATACTCCAGCTCTGTAACATAGCTCAAAGGAGACCCAATTTAAATGAATGTGAATTCATGTAGGCTTACTTCTTGGGGTCTTGGACAATGAGAGTATTTCTTATAATCATGACTACCCCACATGTTTGATTTCCTATAGTATTAGTAACAGGGCAAAGTATAGGCATAACATATCACTACCTGTTAGGAACTCAGAAAATAAGATGGAACCTAGGTGGAAAGAATCAAAAAGAGTAGAATTTTACTATTGAAAGCTGAACATAAAGTGGAGAATTGAATAAGGATCTTTCCTCCCACTCCCTAATCTGATTTATCGAATACCCTCCCCAATCTGATTTCCTCCTTATTTATCTAACCAAACTCCTCTAACTCAGTAACTAACTAACTAACTATTCTCACTAAATAACTTATGGACTAACTAACTAACAGCTGTCCTTATTCAGCCCTCCGCATTATACATCCTAACAAATACTTCCCCCTTGAAATTCCACCTTGCCCCCAAGGTGGAAATAGGGAATTCTCATCCTATGAGAGCTCCTGCTGATCAGCTCTTAGCCATGCATCTCTCCCCTAGATGTTGATAATCTCCCAGGCCCACTATCCTATGCCATTTCACTACAGATTCTATTCTCTACTTTTTCCCATCTTTCTCTTTGGCAATGTTGATGATATATTTTTTTATTGACTATATAATTAATAGCCATAATGATGGGATGTTGACAATACTATTAGGATTGTGGAATGTCATGTTTGCATGGGTTAGGGATATATTGTAAATAGGGTAGCATTATGGGATTGGTAGATTTTCTTTTTCCCAATATTGATGTTTGTTGGTGATTGGGTCTTAGTTTTAGGAGATTAACTCCCGATTTCCAGCATTAAACAGAATTATCAGATTGATTCTGATTGTATACTTAGGAGAATATTCCTTTTATTGTTTAAGGATCTCTTGTGTATTCTTTCCTTTTTTATTTCATGGCAAGTTAAGAGGAGAATATCTCCCCTGATTTTTAAGCCTAGATTAGTGTATAACTATTGATCAAAATCCCTATTTATCTCTTTGAATTTTGAAATCAATCATTCATAGTGAAATTCATTTTTTTTACAATGTATAATAATTAGGATTGCTTGATATCTATTTGGACTTTCTCTGTCATTGTTAAATCTATAATTCATAACATTATCCTCAGGGCAATGCTTAAGAAATATAAAGTGAAAAGTCTTTTTTAAAAGTGTAACATTTAATGTTATCAATGCATTAACTGCCATGGTTTCAAATAGAAACTTTCTATTTATCAATCTATTAACCATTGCTCTTAGGGAAATAGTTTTCAAAACTAAATTTATGATTGAAATTGTTTTCTGATTCGACTCTTCTCCCTCTCTTCTCCCCCTCTCCTACTTGTTCCATATTCCCTATTATTTCTAAGCCTCTCCTAGATCTTTCTTCCTACCATATTCTGTTTGGTTTGTCCTACATCAGTATTGTAAGTATTTGAAGTTAAGTTGGCAAATTGACTAAGTAATGGATAATCCTCTAATGTTCTTCTTTTGAGGGAAACTTGTTGTGGAAAGTCTATCTACAACTTCCATTATTTGGTGTGATTGTCTACTGAAAATGCTCTTCAAAATGCAAAAGTCAAGCAAACTCAAAATACTAATTACCTGCTACTGTTGCTTACAATTGTGGTTATCATTTTACTGTCTTCTGTCACAACTCACGAACTGCTGTTATCAATGGCTCTGCTGATTGTTGTATGGTACTTCACCATCTTTTCTTGAAAATTCTACAATTTTTAAAAAATACAAATTTTGGCTAAATTTTTTTCTCATAGCTTTGTAATTTTCCATATAACAATTGCTCCCTTGGTGAATAGAAAGAAAACTAGAAATTTTCCTTTGAAAGATTTTCTTTCTAAATTAGTTCGATATTATTTTTGTAACACAAGTGAAGTAGAGATGTTTATTTGCTTCCTCTCTGTTATTAATTTTCTATTCATCATTGCTTAATATTATAATTGATGAGCATTAACTTTGTTTAGTGTTGTTTGTCACTTTGTTGTTCACTGAACTAGAGTTCTGGTTAATTTACTCTCTTCTATCAAATGGGATTCTTTTCATGGGAAAATAAATCTACATTCTGTTGTTATCTCAGGGAAGTTGAAAGATAAGCACAGAAGCAAACATAGCAAAGGTGATGGCCATATGGTAAGTTATATTTCCAATATTATTAATTATGCTACATTCTGTCATCCTGTATCTGGGTCAGATCCTTTTCCTTTTTCTTTTTTTTTTCCCTTTTTTGCAGTAATGCTTTTCTCTTCAACAACTGCATCTTTTAAATGTTATTTAATTTTGTTCTTCATCCCCACATTTAACAGCATTATTTTTTCTACAAAATTCATTGATATGGGTGAGGAATGCTTTTATTTTACTACAGAAAAATAATGTAGAAAAAATAAAACAAATAATTTATGCTGCAATGTCCAACAGCCCAATAATGTTTGTTTCCCATAGTTTGAAGACTTTATCTTGTTGCTACTGTATAATTATAAAAATAATTGAAAACTTTTAAGATGGACCATTCCCATCTACGCATGCCACGGCATTCCTTTAAAAGGGCCGATATCTTGTTGATATATATTGATCTAGTTATGTACTTTTAGTTGTTAGAAGTAATTTTTTATATTATTTATCTATTGGTTTGTTGATATTTACTGTTCATCTTGTTCTTTTGAATGTAGGAATTCCAAGAATTGTCAAATGATGACTATTTTGCGAAGAACAACGAGTTTGCTACCTGGCTAAAACAAGAGAAGAATGTGTTTTTCTCTGATCTTTTGGCTGAGTCAGCACGCGAGTTGTTTTCTGATTTCGTCAAAGCCTGGAACAAAGGAAAGCTTGATTCAAATTATTATGAAGGCATTGCTACCGGACCTCGCACATCCCATAACTGGAATATCAAGAAGTAGCTTTAGACATAAGAGCACTCATCTTGATCCGATCTCTATAGAGCTTTTGATTAGCCTTCCTTTCTAACCACAAGCTTGAAACAGTAAGTATAGATGTCTTTTTCTTCTTTTTCTATCTGTGTAAATGACAATCTCCATCAAATTTCAAGAATTAGTTGTTTGCAGTGCTAAATGGAAAAATGATACTAACAGAGAACAGGTGAGTTAAAACAAAAATCTTAGGGGGATTATTTGCAGTGGCAGATAGGCATGTCACTTTCCCTGGCTGTGTTTCTGTGACTCAATGTGACTGATTCTGGATGGGGATAAAAGTAGGGCTGTTTTTCCTTGTTACTGAAAGATTTATACCACCTCATCTATGAACCTGTTGTGTATCATTGTAACAAGGGTAATTTTTTCCTATAATCTCTATTTCCCAACTATTGTTATCCTTACATTTTTTTAACTACCTTATGCTCAAACTGAGATTTGTGAATCCCCCCACCCCACTTATTGCATGTTTGGATAATTGTTGCATCCTTTCCAAAAGTACATTCAGTTTAGCATCCACCCAAAGGTATGTTCAGAATGGTTAACCAAACATGTAATCTGTGTTTAAGATGACATAAATACGAACTACGAAAATTGTCTCGAACATAATCACAATTTGTGATCTTTATTTTTCTCTTCTGTTTATCCACAAGAAGGAAAACTTTTTTTTTTCTCTTCATTTTTTTCTTACTATCTATATGTCCCCATTTTAATAAATACTTATAGTAAACTAAACTGATGTTAGTAGAACAATAGATGGACATGCCTAATATTCTATACATAATCTTGTTTAAACTCGGGAATGCATAATCTTGTTTGCCTAAGAGGAAAGCCTTCTGGTTGTACCCATGAAATCCACCCCTCAAAGTATGCGTAAAGAATATCAAATATGAACCTGTTTTTGGAACCTGTAAGATTTTTTTTCTTTCTTTTAGGATATAAAATACCATGTAAGATAACATATGATGTGTGGTCATACTGCTTCTACGAAACTATCTTTACCAACACATTTGACACAATTTCATAATAACATAAATTTGATATGTAAAGTGGGAAAATAAGGATATATTTATTCTTCGTTTAAAGTCTATTAAGCATATGCAGTATTTTAATTAAAATCAAGGGTGGACAGAAACCTATATTAAATTATTAATGACTGAAATTCTTATGTATTTGACTGCTAACATGATTACCAAATGACCACAGAATAAAAAAAAAAAGCTTAAATGAGTTTTTATTCCTAATACTGAGTTATTGTTTTTGTTTTTTAATAAATTTTTATTTTTTGTTGAATTTCTAATAAAATAATATTTTATTTTTGGTCATTGATTTATTCCATGATAAATTAACGAATTTTGTGTATGTTCCTTTATAAATTAGCGAATTTTGTTTTAATCTAAACATCATGGATTAAAAAAACTGTTAAGAACTAAAAGTAAAATTGTTTTATTAGGAACTTAATATAAAACAAAAATTTATTAGAAAATAAATATAAAAATAAATATTTATTAGGAATAAAAATATATTTAAATCCTTAAAAATAATGCAGTTTTTTTTTTCTACTTTGTCTTTAATCTATTAAGAACCATTATTCAGCCTTATTTACTGAAACCTATTAACCACTGGTTTGAAAACTAACAATATTATAAAAGAGCAGGTAGTGCTTTATTCATATATATATATATATATATATATATATATATATATATATATATATTCTACGAGCTAAGGTACTTTCCATTTTCTTGGGATGGGATGGGTTCGTTTAACCGAGAGGAATGTATTAGGGCTTATTTTTCTTTACAAAATTGATAAAAGAAAATAAAAACTAATTATCGTTAAAAAAAGTATTTATTAAAATAGGTGATTTGTCAAGTAAAAATATAAGAGGTCTCACCTTGATATGTATAAATAAACTATTTATAGTTATTAATTAATATTATTGTGAAATTAATCATATTATTCTATAGTCATGACTTTTGAAAATGTTATTGTGAAATTTAAAGTTAATTTCTATATATAATTGAAAGTTTAATTAATCATAATGATTAATAATCATGGATATATTTGTTATTGTGTCTTTTGAAAGACACAAATGTCAATAAGTTATTCAATTCAAGAACGTATTTGTTAATAACTTAAATGAATGAAAATGAGATAAAAAAAACAAGAAACATTCAAGAAGAAGAAGAGGAAAGAAGAACAAAAAACTCAATCTTTCATTTGTGGAGAATAATATATAAGATAAAAAGAGAAAAAATAGTTGTTATAAGTGTGACAGTCAAAAGGAGAAGAAATTAAAAAAAATATTACTAACAAATTAATCTTTATGTCCATATATATAATTATTTTATAATATTTTTGTTTTTATGTGTCATGTAGGTCAATTTCATAATATTAATAAATGAAAGTTGATCATGGGATAAATTTGTCTATTTTTTATAATTTTGGAAACTAATTTTTGTATTTTTATGTTTTAGGAACAAATTTATCATATTTTTATGAAGAAAAATAACTATTTAATTAAATATAATATAATAATTTTAAACTAAGATCATCCCATTTGTCGCCACATTTCCCGAGTTACTATTGCCTTCCTTGTTTCAAAGTATATTTTCTTCGTCATTCAATAAACGGAAAATAATATTAAAATCGGTTCTTTGCGAGCAAATTTAACGGGTTGGGGCTTTAATTTCAAGTAAAAAAACATGTGCGGGTAACTCTAAACTTGGATTTTTCATTAACCCTTAACGCAGTTTTTTTCTTTGTTGGATTGTGCAAGTGTTGAAGTTGATAACTGATTATGCATTATAGAAACACAAAAGTTCCTTCCTTTTCATTCTCTCGAAATGAGGCTAACCTTAAGCGGTGTATACCGTCCCTATAGCTTCCCCACACTCCTCAAATCCTCTTCTTTCAGCACTCTGTGGAGACCCTTTTGTTCTTCAGCACTATCATCTTCCCCCACTTGTGTGAAACCCCAAGTTCCCCTCTTTCTTAGACAACCCATTTACTCCACCAAGTTGTGTGAGCTCAAAAAATGGCATGATTGGGCTAAAGGTGTTGCCTTTTCAATTGGGTCAACTTTTGTGGACTCAGATAATGGGCCAGACTCAAGCTTGCTGTGCAGGGAGCTCAATTGGCTCATGGAGGATGCTGTTGAAGACCACTCAATGATTGTGGAGGATGATGATGATGATGATGAGAGGGTGAAAATGAGGGTTGGAATAGAAGAGCTTTACTGTTTGTGGAAGCAAAGGGTCCAAGATAGGAGGCCCTTTCAGTATGTGGTTGGGTGTGAGCATTGGAGGGACTTGGTGTTGAGTGTCCAGGAAGGGGTCTTGATTCCAAGGCCTGAGACTGAACTTCTTGTTGATTTTGTGGATGATGTGGTGTCAGAGAATGAGGATTTGAAAAGGGGTGTTTGGGCTGATTTGGGGACTGGAAGTGGTGCTCTTGCTATTGGTATTGGTGGGGTTTTGGGGAGTGAAGGGAGGGTTATTGCCACAGATTTAAGCCCTGTGGCTGTTGCTGTTGCAGCTTATAATGTACAGAGGTATTCCTTCCAGGTTAGAGATTTTCAAGTTTCTTTTCAGTCTCCATGTTGTCAAGTTAATTCCTTTTTGCTTGCTCTTTTCCCCACCATGGTTTTCACTGCCTCCACTGTTTTTTTATGAACATGCTGAAAGTTTGAAAGATATATTTCCAACTGCCATATGACTTCTTTTTGCCAATATGTTTTTGTTAGTTTTTTATAGGCTTAAATATGTTTTTAATTCCTGATAAATACTTGATTGTTGTGTTTACTCCCTAATAAAAATTTTCTTTGCGTTGAGTTCCTAATAAACAACACTTTTGTTTTTGGTCCTTGATATTTTGTTTTAATCCCCGATAAAATTAACGAACTTTGTGTTTATTCCTCAATAAATTAGGGAATTTTGTTTTAGTCTTGACTAATAACAAATGAAAAAAATTTATCAGGGAGCAAAGACAAAATTGGTTAATTTATGAGGGACTAAAAATAAGTGTCAAGGACCAAAAGCAAAATTGTTATTTTATTTGGGACCGGACACAAAGCAAAATTTTATTAGGGAGCAAACACAAAAATCAGATATGTATTAGGGATAAAAACATATATAAGCCTTTTTTATATTCCTTTCATTCATTGTATCTTGCATGATGCTGTGTGTGTGTGTTTGAACTAGAAATAAAAGCAAGACTGAAGAAAGTATGTTTTAGGCTATTTAGTAGCTCCGAACATCCGTTCAAGTCAAATGAGACTACACCTATGTATTGGGGAAAACGCGCATCAGAATGTTGTGAACTGCAACACTAACACAAACTTACTTGTTATAGAGAAGTATATCAACATAACAAACTGAAAAACAAAATTAAAATTGTTGATTTTCATGTATTTTCCTTTTGTTGTTTATCTACTTCACCTGTCCCCCTTAAAATATATCTTACTGCTTCCACTTTTGATTTTTGTGACCCTCATTTGAACCACCTTGTTGTTCTTTACAGGACAAAATTGAATTAAGGGAAGGATCTTGGTTTGAACCATTGAAAGATATGGAAGGAAAGCTAGCGGGTCTTGTAAGTAACCCACCTTACATACCAAGTAAAGACATCTCTGGTCTACAAGCTGAAGTTGGTAGGCATGAACCTAGAGTTGCATTAGATGGAGGTACTGATGGCATGGATGCTCTTCTCCATCTTTGTGATGGGGCTGCTTTAATGTTGAAACCTGCTGGATTTTTTGCTTTTGAGGTATGGATCTTCTGCTTTCTACAAATTTGTACCAAATTTCTTTTCTGTTTCTTATTATGCTTGTGCTTAGTGCTTACTTAGTTACTCATCAAATTTTATCAAAATGGTACCACCTAGCTTAATTTGATGACAATTTTGTGACCAGTAACCCTCAATAAGTTGTCAGTTTTGCACATCTGATCAAAGTTGGAAAATTGGGAATGATTTTTATGAGCAGTCCCTTTTGTAGAAAGGTCATAAATGTAATTCTTGAAAATAAGAATTGATTTTTTTGCTAAACTACTTTTTTCCTGACTAGTATCACCGCACTAGAAATCAAGTACATAAATTGAGTCACAGGGTGTTCCTTTCTGTTGTTATTTTTATTAAATTATTATTATGTGTATTCTTTTTCAATTTTAATTTATAGTTTGGTGATTACTCAGTGTGTGTGTGTGTGTTTGCTTAATTCTGATGCAGATCTTTTAAAATTTTGAGATTCCCTTTGACAATTTAGGCAATATAATTAGAAATTTTTCTGTAGTGTCCAAGGTTTAGCATTAATATATGCTATCATGGGACACACAACACGTAATGTCATTGTTTAATGGATTTGAAGTTAAATAGCTATGTTAGTGATTCCATGTTTCTTTATGTCATCTTAAGGCAACTAACCAATGTTATTCATGAACGAAGCTGAAATCTATGATGATAAAAAAAAAATTGTTTTGTAATATGACAAAATTTAGATCAAGTCTCTTATATCCTTGCCATCAAATTCTCAAATCAAACAATCAATGACACAGATGTTTTCTCCAACAATAAATAGCCTCTGTTAAGAATATGATGTGAAAATTTTTAAAAAATTTCTGCATGTCATTTTTTAATTTAAGAACTTAATGGCAAGAACATAAGGAAATTGGTCTAAGCTTTGTCCTTTGCAATATTGTGTTTTATCCTCAATTTATAATTGCTGATTTTAAATCATGGCTGTGGTTACTATAAGATAACGAGAGTTGCAGCTACTGTGATGCTGGTCACAGTCAATATGGCGTTGATATTTTTAAATTTTGCCACTGTGAAACTTTTTTATTTCAAATAAAGGCCACAATATTGTGGTCATTTGCAGCCGTTAGGGTTGCTTTATGGATTCTACATTTTTCCCCCAGTAAATGCAAATCAAGTATGGATCTATTTATGGAGTTAGATTTACAGGCTTACATTGATTGATCTTTCCCATCAATTTTATTTATTTATATGTGAAGTTTTCCTTGAGTTTTTCTGATAAGTTGGTCTGCAAGATGAAATTCAAAATGTTAGACTTTTGCCAAATAGATATTTAGAGTATGGAATAGAATTATATGTATTATTTTAGCAATAGACCAATGTTTATGAAGCTGACATGATATATAAGACAGTGGAAGTTTAATGGGTCAGAATCTAGGGTAGAAACTGGTGGACTGAATAATTGATGATAAGGAAGAACTGAAGGCATCAGTATGTAGTTTTATGGTTAGGTTGATGATTGTTTATGTGCTGTTGACTGAACAATACCCGTGGGATCAGTGTTAGTTTGGTAGGCTTTAGGCAATTGAGGAATAATCAACTAGTGGAGATGAAGTATAGCAACTAGCAAGTGAAATGAGTAGAAGATAGGGAAACCTAGGTTTGTCTCTTCTAGCATCACACAATAGAAACATGCTGCCATGATATTAATATGATCCCGTATTAAAAAAAAAGAGCACATTACAAATCGTTTAAAACGTTCTTCTGATAGTCTGATACTTATGCTCTTTAACAATTAGTTATAGAATCCTAATCCAAGGAAGAAAGATTTTCTGTACTAGTAATTAGTAAACACAAAAATATTTCATGGGACAAGGTAGCCCGGAATGGAAACTATTTTATTCTTCAACTTAAGCATTGTTTATGCTATGATTGCTATCACATTCATTTTATGTTTGCTTCTGATTGTTCCTTTCCTAACTATTCTTAATAGACAAATGGAGAGCAGCAGTGCAGGGCTCTTGTTGATTACATGGAAAATAATAGAAATGGAAGCTTCTACAATTTAGAAATACGTGCTGATTTTGCTGGTATTCAAAGATTTGTAATTGGTTTCCATCAATAAGCAATTTGAGTTACAGATACAAGTTTATTTTATTTATTCTTTTGGGGGAATAATTCTCCCATTGTTCTACTTGAAATTGGAGCAGAGACCCAGCAAAATGCATTAAAAGGTAACAACAGTCAATTGATTCATTTGCTTTGTCAGTTTAAGAATTTTTACACTATCAACCAAATTATATTGATTTGTTTACACTATTTTTCAAATCAAAGATTCTTTTAAATTTTTTCAATGAAAAAAATTTGAAGTTATTTTTTGAGTCATCATGAGATTGATGCGAAGTATTTACTATTTTGTCAATTACTAATCTTTATCTGCAAATCTAGTTAATCACTTTTAGCATGTCTCATTTTCTAATTATGTTTTTTTTTTTTTTTTATCAACAAAATTTGAATTTGAAATTTTGTTTTAAAAGATTTGAGCGCAGTATTAATTGGACCAATTACATGTTGGATAAGTTACTAATTTTAATAAGGAGAATGTTAACTAGTATTTTTAAGATATTAGTTAAAGAATTAAAATAAAAAGTTTTTATAAGAAACTAGTATTTAAAGTATACAATTCACTTTCAGCATTATTTACAATTAGACATTTTTATTATAATCTCTCTTCATTTTTTTTTTGAATATGCATTTATACACTATTCTATAAATAAGTAAAAAAAAAAAAAAAACCCTTAGTTCAACCATATCAAACTATTCTTTTATCTGTATCGCTATACTTCATCTTCATAACTGCCTATTCTTTAATCTCAATGTCTAATGTGAATTTCAATAATTTTTTAAACAATTTGTCAATAACTAAAAATAACCTTATATAATGATTTAAAGACTTATATAACCTTTTGGTACTTTATAAAATATTGTGTGTTTTTATTTTAGTCCTTTAAAGGTTTTTCCTTTAATTTAGGTCTTTAAAGATTTAAAATTTTAGTTTTAGTCTATGTAGTCAAGTAACAAAATTAGTTGATGGCGTAACGACAATTTTGATAATTCATTGACTTGCTACATTATCAAAGTTTAACAAATTTTTTTGGTAAACTATGCTTTTAAATATCTCATCAACTAATTTGACATAATAAACTAATATGAATAGATGAAGAGATAAAAATAATTTTAAAAAACATTATATAGGATTACTCTGTCAGATTCATTCATTGATGATGAAATAAGTCAATGGATTGCCAATATTATTGTTAGGTCATCATTTGATGTTGTACTTGACAACATAACTTAAAGCAAAAAAAAAAAAAACTTAAAGGACTAAAATTAAAACAAAAATCTTTAAAGTACTAAAATTAAAATCTTGTATTTTATAATAACTAAAGTCTAATTTAAATTATTCGATTGTAATTCTAAAATATAGTTTGTATATATATTCACCAAAATATTTATTTATTATGAAATTTTAAATTACAATGCACAGTTTGAAAAATGAGTCTCTTACTCTCTCAATTAGACTCTCAAACCATTATCTTTATTCTCTCCTTTTAAGGTGCCTTTCATACATCACTCCCACAAACTAACAAAAAATTATTTCTCAATCCTCTCAAACTATTTTCCTTTTATCTCTAAAATTTCTTAACCACTTATATTTTTACATCTTTTTTCTTGGGTCCTGTGACATTAGATGTTGGTGTGAAATATCATCGATTTTATTAATAATTAATTTCTACCAAGAAACTTGATCGATCACCTATAATATGATCTCTTCCCCTAACCATATTATTTCTATCCACAATATTGAATTCAACATCTTATTTAAGGAGATCGAGATTAATTTCACTCGAATCAAAGACATATTGGTTTATTTCTTTTAATCTATAACCTTTTATCTCTATATCTAAATTCAATTTTATTTAATTCAAAAAAAATTTCAATAGTTAAAAATAACCTTATATCATAATTCCAAATTATTCACTATAAATTTGAAGTATAATTAATATATATTCAATGATATTTATTTATTATGTTTTTAATTATAATATCATTTATATATTAAAAAATAGTTTGTTAAATATTATTTTTAATTATATAAAAAGTAAACATTTATCAAGCTAAATGACTAGTTATATCTAAGATTGAAAATAAATAATTTAAATTAGTTGTAAAAATAAATTTATAAAAATGAATAAAAATAAAATTATTTTTAACTATTGATAATTTTAACAACTATTGAGACATAGAAAGATATTAAGTATATAAATACTTAAATAAAGATAAGAAAGGTACAATATGATTGTAAGATGTTTTTATTAATTGTAGTGTTAGCACGTCAAATGAACATCAAAATGAGAAACAAAGAGATTTTTGAAATGTCTAATGCAGATTTTAGGAAGAGTTATGTATTACTAATCATCATATCATCATATTACTATATCTATGTATATAAATTTAAGAATCCACGGTTAGAATAATACATGGGAAACAAGCTAGATATCAAGGTTTGGATCTCATGTCATTATTTGATGGGTCAGAATCGATTGGTTCAGATACAATATGATTGATTCATAAATAAAATAAATTGATTTTAAGAATAAAATATTAAATATTTTTTGGTAATTAAAAAAAATATTTCTTTAAACCGTTTTTTTATAATTTAAACCACGTTTAAAAATACTTTATCAATTAATTTTGGTTTTTTATAAAACGTTTATTGGTCATTAAAATATGTTTATAAATAAACAAAAACAAATGTTTTTAGTATATTTTTAGAGATTAATTTTGTTATAATTAAATTTACAAAAAGAAAACTTTAATATATTTTTCATGCATAAATTTTAAAAAATATCTTTTAATAAAAATGTTTGTGTTATATTAATATGAAAATTAATGTTGAAATTTTTACCAGCGATCAATTATGTATTACATCATTTATAATTAAGTTAAGAAAGAGTATTAAATTTCAATATTTAACCCTACACAAAGAGTGTGTACAATAACAAAAAAATTATATTGATAGCATAACTTTTATTCTAACTTATGTTATATTTTGGAGGATATGGGCATTTTTGAGATAATTAAAAACATTCTTAAAAGGCACATGCCTATCATGTGACCAAATATATATAAAGAGTTGACATTGTTTATGGAAGGGGATATCACTCTAACGGAAACAAGAGAAGTTAAGGGATTTTTTTTAGATTGGAAAAAAAAAAGGAGTGCATGTGTAATTCAAGCAAAACACATAAAGTATCATTGTAATTTTCTTCTTCTTATTTTTATAAGATATTCATTAAATTGTTCATATATTATTATTGTAATTTTATAAAATTAATTTTAAACATGAAAAATTATATTTGCATAAATAACAATTATTTTTCTAAATTCCATTGAAATCATAATTAATTGAGATAAAAGAAATGGTTCAAAAAAATTAGTAATAATATATTATACAATTTTTAATTATTATCTATAGGACACTTATAATCAAAAGTTGTTGTTTTTTTATTGAAATTAAAAGAAAAAAGTGAAATAGAAATATTTATTATATTAAAAAATAAGACAAATTTTCAATAATTAAAACTATTTAATATCGTATTAAAAATGTTTATTAGTTAATTCAAAGAGTTGTTACCAATAACTTTCTCTTAAAAAATATT
>PYAF01001982.1:213503-236936 GCA_007407185.1 Glycine tomentella
AGATAGTTATTACATTAATAATTATTTTATAGGATATTAAATTAAGTTCTATATTGTAGACATCTGAATTGATTTTAGATATTTTAATAATATAAGAAATTAATAAAATTCTTAATAAAATTTTATTTCTAATTTAAAATAATTCCCCTTCTGATGCATCGCATGAATACTATCTAATTTATAATAAAAGAATAAATTTATACATTCAATAATATTTATTTTTATAATTTTTAATTAGATATTCTTAAGGTAATTATTATAAAAAATTATTAGATTTATGATATATTATGATGATATGCAATTGAATGATAATGAAAAAATGTATATTATTGATATACTTTAATTAAATTTTGAAAATAAATATTATTGAGTACAAAAACTAAAATAATAAAATACTAATATTCATATATTTATCCGTACTTATTAATGTAATAACTATCTAAGTGATAAGATATTTATCCTCCTTCAAATTAGACTCTTAAATTTAATTTTATAAATTAAAATTAAAATAATAAACATCAAGGGTTTGAAATTCAATAACTGAAAATGAACAAATAGTCCAATTATAAGGACAATTTAATAAAAGGCTTAGATATATTTTTATCTATAATATATAATCGAATTTAGCGTTTGAGACCTGATAAATTTTTTCTTTGTATTTGCACTTTGATATTTGAATAGTTTTTTTTTTAGATCATGTCGTTAGTTAAGTAATGATGTGTATGTTAAATATTTGTCAAATTTACATTTTTTGGCACTTTTTAACCGCTAGAATTAATTATAGTAAAAAAATAAATAAATCAAATATTAAAAACCCTATTATGAGTCATTCACCAGCCCTTCATCTACCTTTGTTCTCTTTCAAGCTTCATTTTGCAAAACAGATCTCAATATTTTTTTTTAAAGAAATAGATCTCAAACAATTAAAACAAATCTCACAAATATTATCATTCTTTCCAACATCTCAGATTTTGTTTCTTTAAACTCACACTTCGAACCTTAACATGCGACGCAAATGCGCAATCATGGAGAGGGATGACAACACTGCACAACGGTTCTAGTGACTAACAAATGCAGAGGGTGTGTACATGCATGAAGAACAATTTTAATTTCTAAGTCGAGGAACTTTGGCTTATAGGGGTAAGCTAGGCCTTCACTCCACCGTCGCCATCAATGACAAGAGCCACTGAAGCATCTCTGGTGGTGAACTCCACTACGCCTCCATCAAAATCATTATCATCCATGATCCTGTTGTGCTCTTCCTTGATGAACCAACTTTCGCAATCTAGTTCATGTTGCAATCACCATTCCTCAACCCAAACCCAACCACACCCTTAATCCAATAGAGCGCAACCCATATTTGAAACTTGGATCAACAACAACATATCTAAGACCCAAATCAACAACTCAAACATTTCCCTTGAATGCACTCAATTTTGTGTTGATTAGATATTGTTGTAGTTTTGGGGCAGGTTGCGATTGCGACTTGTGGTAGTTTAGGTGGATTCGTGATTTGGTGTCGTTGTAGTTTTAGGGTGACTTTTTGAATTTCCATGCATGAGGGAGAAAGAGAAGAGGGCACAAGAGAGAAAGGCGAAAAAGAAGGGTTAAATACAAGAAAGAAATTCATTTGTAATTTGATTTTGAAACAAATATTGACAATTTTTGAACCGCTACATATAAGGTTATCAAATATTTGACGGACACGTCATCACTTAATTGACGACATATATCTAAAATGAAAATTTTCAAATATCAAGAAACATTTATGAAGAAATTTTTTATTAGGAATCAATGATAAAATTCAACATTATGTTAGAAATAAAATATATTTAAATCTTTAATAAATTATATAAAATGTTGCTTCAACGTTCATGGGTAGTGGCACTGAGTGACACATTCAGCTGCACAAAGAATAAAGAATCCCAAAGTAGGGAAACATCACGCTCTCACCTCACTCGTCATTGTTATATTTGTTTTATATCTCACAATATGTGACTGTTCGAGTTTCCGAGGCCCCTCTTTTATATGGTCGTTCATTAAATGGCTTCGACCCTTTTCACAAAGATGCTTTTGGGTCATCGATTGATCCACCCTTCTTCGTTCCTCACTCACCAGCCACAGATTCTCTCTTCTCTATTCAGTGTAAGCTTCACCTTTTTCTGTGAAATATCATCTGGGTATCCCTTTTCATCCTACAATTTGCGTGTTTTTTTTTTTTTTTATTATTTAAATCCTGTGTTGATTTCCCCCTTATGAGACTGGACATGTTGTGCCTGTGAAAGTTTGGTCTTTGTATGATTCTTCGGTTGTTTCGATTTGGGGGTATCTGGGTTATGCTTTTTTCTAATTAAAGTTTTGACTTTTGAGTGTGGGGTTTGGGGTATGTGTTGGTTCAATTTTTTTGTTTTTGTTTTTCTGCTTTGTTGGTCTTTTTTGTTGATCCAGTAGGGTGATATACTTGGATGATTTGCTTTAGTGGTAATTTCCGATGGCATATGTTTCATACAACTTCAATTTTTCAATGTAACACATTGGTATGGATGGCTGGGTGTTTGCATGTTCCTTTTGAAGTGAACACTATCTGGTGGGGATTAATTTTAATTTCTGTTCTTACAAAATGGACTAAAAGATAGTACCAATTTGTCATCAATTCGAATGGAAGTATTAATTTTTGTAGGTGCATTTTTTGAGTTAGTAATATTATGAATATGAGTTAATCATTTATAATTTGATATAAATGGCAGCTAGTCTTTGAAATACAGATTTGTGCTATTATATATAACTGCTTAAAACAGGATCTGGTGCTACTGTTATGTATAAAAGTTGATAGAAGCTATTGAAAAAAAAATTATTTATATATTAACGACAGTAGGAATACTTGTTCTTCTATTTCACTTAAAAAACCAATCTTGATCAATATTACCCATTGATTTATTTCTGCATTGTCTTATTGACCTCAAGATTCCCCTTGATCTATGTTATTTTTGCCAAGATCTTATTGTATAATTCCTTTTTTACTTGCAGAAACGGCTGTTTTGTATGCGAGCAGTCCCAGTCTCAGCCTCTACATCCCAAAACATCAAAACAACTGGTTGGGCTCCTTGTATGGCTTCTTCCTCAGTTGGTAGAAGAGCTACATATTCAACACGATCTGTATCGACAAATGAGCCAGTTGTATCTGTAGATTGGCTTTATGATAACCTGAAGGAGCCAGATATCAAGGTGCTTGACTAGTTTCCTTTATTGCTGACCTTATGTCGCCCTTACATTTTTTTTCTTTTGGTGTTCTGCACATTCCACGGTTTGAGAATTATTTATTCAATTCTGGTTGCAATTTCCTTTACATTAATATTAAGTAAACAGCCTTCACTGAAAGTGCCAGGTTTTCTAATTTAATTAGGTTTGGGAAAATGAAATTCCACCTGATCCCTTTAATTACTTATTTATTGAACTCTGCAACTGTCGTGCCAAACCATAGATCTCAGTTGCAACAACTATTGTATATGATTTAACTAAAAGTCCCTGTTCTTTTGATCACTAACTTTGTAATTAATGATCTGGGTACTGATGCAATCACTGTATGTCTGGTTGGAGAATCACATTATTTCACGAGTATATTTATATGAATGATAACTACGTACTCCGTTGACCAGAGCCTCCTCGCTATGCGAAGGTAAGGGTGAAGGATTTTGTACAGAGCCTTACCCTTGCACATGCAAAGAGGCTGTTTCCAAATTCGAACCCACGACTAACAAGTCACCAAGGCACAACTTTACCACTGTGTCAGGGCTCGCCCTTAACTTATGAATGATATCTAGTAAAATTAGCAAAGAATGCACTTATGGCCACAACTGCCCTCAACTTGTTCCTGAATCACTCAACCACTTATTTAGGTGATTACAAAGCTGTCTGGGAACTATATGCTCAATCTTCTGTAATTGACATCAATTGAAATTACCTCTAATTCTTTGAAACTCCTTACTACATATGCATGGTCTGAAAAAGAGATGCCTTTATATATGGTATCCTTATTTACTATTGAATTTGAGTATTCATTTAAGTACTAAAACTTATCTTAGATATTTTATAATTTCTATTCAGGTACTAGATGCTTCGTGGTACATGCCGGATGAGCAGAGGAATCCAATTCAAGAATATCAGGTATCAATGTGATTTTGTTGGGAATCACATTCTCAGGACTTCATAGTTTTGAACAATTGAATGATATATGATATCACTTGAATATGTTCTCTTGTATGGACTTAATTATATAATTTTAACTTTATTTTTCTGTCTACCATCTTCAATTAATGTGTACTTTGTATAACACCATATATAACAGGTTGCTCACATTCCTGGTGCCCTTTTCTTTGACGTAGATGGAATAGCAGATCGGACTACAAAAGTAAGCTTATCTCTTTTTATTATATTTCATTCTTTTTGACATTTTTATTATACAATATACACATTTATGTTAGAGCTGTTCTTATATCATACTTTGGTTCACATATCTAGTCAGTAAACTTATGATCTTGCAGTAGTAAATTATAAATTACAGAAAGTGGATGAAGAAAGAGAAATGTCCTAACTATCAAGGATGTTAGTGTCAACTATCAAAGGATATTTTGCAATTTCATATACCTATGATGACTGGCTGATACTTCCTCTTGATGATACTAGTTTACTATTTGGATTCTTGGGACTCTTTCTCCACTGGTTATAAAATTTTAAATGTATTTTTTGTTAGAATATTAGGGTTATTCATTTGTTTGGAGTCTTGTTATATGAGTAGTCTTATTAGTTACACGATTATTTATAGTCTGTTTTTGGTCGGAATTGCTTTTGTTCTGGTCAATCACATGGCCTAATTTGCTCCCATGGCCCATTTATTTCAATGGAGGATAGGCCACATTTCTTGCTTTTCCTCCTTCTATAGATGCTGGGTAAACATTTTATATATGTGAATGCTAACTTGTTAACTTGTATTCATTGATCAGTTACCACACATGCTGCCATCAGAGGAAGCTTTTGCTGCTGCTGTTTCTGCTCTTGGCATAGAGAACAAAGATGATTTGGTTGTTTATGATGGAAAAGGATTATTTAGTGCAGCTCGTGTTTGGTGGTAAGCCTTGGTGTTGTACAAAAAAGAATATCAGTATATTGTGTGCATTATGGAATCAGGGATTGAAATTTGCTATTTATTTTAACTAACACCTTTTCCTTCTGCTTAAAAGGATGTTCCGAGTATTTGGGCATGACAGAGTTTGGGTATTAGATGGTGGCCTGCCGAGATGGCGTGCATCAGGTTATGATGTTGAGTCCAGTGCTTCAAGTGATGCTATTCTTAAAGCCAGTGCTGCTAGTGAGGCTATAGAGAAAGTATATAAGGGACAAACAGTGAGTTTGGAAACTTTCCATCTATTTTAATATGATTTCTTTATTCTTTTGAGTTTCTATTGTTTTACCTTGATTAATTGTGTTGAATTTGACATTTATTTTCTGTTTTAGTGCATTGATTCTCTAATGTACTTTTTCTTGCTAGGTTGGCCCACTCACATTTCAGACTAAATTTCAGCCACATCTTGTTTGGAACATTGATCAGGTTGGTTGCTTTATTATTAGTGGCATATCAATGCAATTCTGAATGTCTTGATTGCTGAAAGAAATAAATGTATTGTGATAGGAGAACAACACTTTGGAAAAATGGAGGTTGACAATGTTGATAGTTGTAGAAGTATCAAAAACTTTCTTGCTAGAGAGTCCATAATTAGTTACCACAAGGATGAGGTTAGGTTTGAAGGCTCAGCTGCAATTTGAGAAAGACTTAATAAGTAGCTTGAACTCAGCCCAATTTTATTATGAACCATTTTTCTGCTTTTGTCTCACTTCATTTTTCTAACAATTTAATTACTATGTTATCAATAATTGAGTCTACAAAATACGATCTCTGACAATTTAAAGAAACAATATGAAATTGTGACAAGATCATGTGGAGCCATTATTTGTAAGAAATATTTAGCTTAAACATGATACCGTTTACAAGACATTCATGATATATCTGGTAAAGTTCTATATATAATAGTGGTGTTTCTTGCTAGTCACAACTGAAGTCTCATACTTTGATAATCTTTTTTATTGCTACAAAACAAAAAAATTTATTGGGCTATTTATGGAATCAAGCCCTATATATCAAAGAAAGAGTCTGATGATGATCATAGGTTTGACATCTTTGTGTAATAATAATTATAATAATATAACTTGAATTGAAAGTTTGAAACTTGGTAACTGCAGATAAATCTACTTGAAATCTTCCTAATTCATGTTGCAATCACTAGAAAAGTTGAACACATTCATGCAATATTGTTCTGTATTGTTTGGCAATATGATATATTCTTTTGAAATGCTTGGTCTATCAGATATCAAAATTAACTAATACTAGAAGAGGTATCATATGTAGGTTGGACACCTGTAAGTATATTGTAGGTTAAATGTTTCCTTATTTTGTGTTTATTTCTCCTTTCAGGTAAAGAAAAATATAGAGGACAAAACTCGCCAACACATTGATGCTCGATCAAAGCCTAGGTAATTTGCTGTCCTTAATTACTTTTATATTTTCATATCCTCACATGATATCGATTTAACATACTTAATCCCAGATTAATGTCATGTGACTGACACAAAAATTTATAGCAGCATGACTATTATGCTGAAATTATAGATACATGCTAAATAATTTTATTATACACATAAATGCTCAAAAATAAAAAAAATTGCTGTAAATTAAAGGCATATCCATAATTAATAATCATAAGAAATAATCTATATACATAATCACCATTAATCTAAGGCATGGTTTTCAAGACGACAACAACAAAATTCAAAGAACACAAGGTGTGGAAAGCAGTACTGCACCAAATTTTAAGTAAGTTGATGGAATTAATAGGAAAAAGGAAGATGATGGAATTAATATAGAAAGAAATACTAGGGGGGCTGTGATTTGTGAGAAGCATAGGAAAAGAGGAATGTGAACAATTTAAGTGTGTGAACTGTGAAGAGTTTGCACTCTACAGAACACAAAAAGGGAACAAAGATATGTAGCAGAGAGATAGGATGCAAACTGTGAAGGGTGTGAGCAGACAACAGAGACCTGCATGAAGGATGTGCATGATTGAGGAGACCAGCAGACAATGCCAGATTTGAGCAAAGATGTTGCAGATGAGCAGTGGGTCTGGGGTGTCAGAGTTTGAAACAGAGGACAAGTTTAAGTGTTTTTGTGTGCATCGTTGGTGAAGGGTTTCAAACTCTAATGTTTCTAATGACAAAACACAGGAGAAATCATAATTCATAAGAATATAGAAAGAGGCTCGGAAAACACAGAAAAGGAGGGCAAAAAAGGGTATTTTGCACCTGTACACCATAGTGCCTTCACAACCCCATTATGCTGAGATTTTGGGCATGAAAGCTGCAGTTCTAAAACACCACCAAAAGGCATGTAGTAACCACCTTTTCTGACACAATAGAGCTATAACTTGCATTTACTTCCATGGCTAATGAAAACTGATACCTTGACATTCCGTATGGATATTTTCTTTTCTCCTTTTCTTAGTGGTAGACATCTTACCTCATCTACTTTTCTTAGTGGTAGACATCTTACCTCATCTAGTGGGAGAAGACTTTGGTAGTTGTTTCTATATGTCAGTAGATTTCTTTTCCAAGTTACTTTATTTTCCATGGATTTACTTTTTTCTTGTAATATAAAAATGTTTCTTACTTGAGATTCTTTTTTTTTAAAGTGCATCTCTTGGATTTATGTTGATTTTAATCCTTTGGCAGGTTTGACGGAGCTGTACAAGAGCCTCGAAAGGGAATCAGAAGTGGCCATGTACCTGGTAGCAAATGCATCCCTTTTGCACAGGTGCAGCATATGGTCTACTTTGTTTTGTCTTGATTTCCCAGAGAAACATTTTAGATTTTCTATTTATAGCACTGTTTTTGCTAACCAGTCCTAGGTTTATGCCACTGGATGCTCCTGTAAGAACAAGAGTTTGTTACCAAGAGCTAGACACAAAGAGAGGTAGAGGTCGACTGAAACTTACCTGGGGAAAGGTAGTTAAACAAGATCTAATGGAGTGGGATATAGATTGGCGGACGGTATGTCTTAGGACAGAGTGGAGAAAAACTATATGCTTGGTGGAAGGTTAAATCCATTAGTAGTTCTATGTTCCAGTCATTCCCTTGTTTAGTTCTTTTCCTCTTTTCTCCTTTCTTCCTTTCACCTTTCTTCTATTTTAGCTTTTTTTTCTCTCTTTTGTCCTATTTTCGATTTATCATTGGGTTCATCTACCACCGACCCCAATTAACTTGGGTTATAGGTGCTGTTGATGTTGAGACCTAGGTTTATGCCGTCTTTGTCTTGCATCTAGCTTGGGCTTCTTAAATTTAGGGCGAATTTGTATAAACAACTTAATTAAGCATGTATTCAATAAGAGCTGCTTATCACATGAGAATGTGTGTATGGAATGGAGTTGTTGTAATTGCGAGAGCTAGAGAAATAAACTGAAAAAGCTTATGGGAGGGTCTGTTAGTAGATTGGGAGAGTACAGTTCTCTATGGGTCTATTTGGATGTAAGCCTCTCTAGAAGCACTTCTAGAAGAAGAAAGTAAGGAAAAAAAAAAAAACAAAAAGCTTCTCCATAAGCTAAAATGAGTTTTTCATTAGCTCATTTATAGATATCATCTCATCTTTTAGAGAAACTATATTGGTGAACTTCTAAAAATTAGCTAATGGAGAACTTATTTTTGCTTATGGAAAGTTCATCTCATTTTTTTCTTCTTATTTTCTTCTTTTAGAAGTGCTTTTAAAGAAACTTACCCAAACAGGCCCTATATCAGTATTTTCCATACTTCTACTGTCATTTGCCAGTATGATCTTGATATAAGTTTGTAGATCGTTGGTTCAATCAATAAAACTTACATGCTTACCTAAATTCTTATCCAGTTCTGTTATACTGACTAATCTTATTTTAAGACTGGTTGGCTTATACATGTATGTACTATGTATGTATGCATTTGCAGACTATTCAATCAATGTTAATTGTCTTCATTTGCAGTTGTTAGATAGTTCACAGACATTGCTACCAGCAGATGAGTTGAAGAAGCGATTTGAACAAGAAGGTGTGAATGTCTTCTGATGGATATTTGTAATGCTGAATCTCTTGCATTTCTTTGATGTTGTTAACTCTAACATCATAAATTTCTATTGATCTGCAGGCATCTCTCTGGAAAGGCCAGCTGTGACTTCATGTGGAACAGGCGTAACTGCTTGCATTCTTGCATTGGTACATCTCTCCCTCTATTTGGATGAATATATTGATGTCTGTTGCTTTGGGAAAGGGAATGGATAAAATTACTTTATGAATAAAATAATACCTATTTCTCCATGGTTATAAAAGAGGAAATATTGCTTAGAAAGGATTTTCATAAGTCACTCCCTTCTTTTGCTTCTACTTTTCATTTGCTTCGAAAGGATGTTCAGAAGTCAGAACCTTCCTATGCTTCACTTTTTACTAGTTATTTTTTTCCCTCCTGATTAATAAGTAGAGGTAGCTTTTCCAATTCACATTCTTTCATCTCTTTTCCAATTTACATTCTTTCATCGCTTTTCCATATTTAATTCTGATTTTGCATCCTCACAATTGAATATCTCCAACTGGAAGTCTGAAAGTAAAAAATTAGGCCATGACTTAGGGTTTTAAATTTTTTAAAACGGCTGACATATATGCACATGCTTTTATACTGGTAATAATTGTCAGGACTTAAGATTTGTTTCATTCAAAATATAAATTGCAATACACTTAATTTAATCTTCAGCTGAGAGCAGTAGAAGCTTCATTCAGAAGCAGTAAAAACATGGGATTATGTATGTTCATGACATGGAAAATTGGAACTTGCTGGTCTGTGTTAGAGCCATGATCTAGAAGATCTCTTTCCTTACTTTTGATTATAACCTCCTTTCTCAGGGTCTTCATCGTCTTGGAAAGTCTGATGTTGCAGTTTATGATGGATCTTGGACTGAATGGGGAGCAGAATCTGATACCCCTGTTGACACTTCATGAATTCATACAGTTAAATTTGCATGCCACCAGAAAGTACCTGCAAGTGAAGGGGCTGTTTTCATTTTTCAAACATTTTGCACACACCAATTTTTGTATGCTTTTACTGTTTGTTGTTTTGGTTTAAATTTTGGTTGAGATTCTTGAGAATTGCAAATATGTTCCATATCAAATGTTACTCATTAAATCCTATCTATGGCTTATAAAAATAATGATAGGGTTGTTCAAGAATGTCTCATAGAAGTGGGAAAAGGTTGGGTTTGTTAAAAATTACAAAATAAAATTTAAGATCATATCACACACCTTATGCAATTTATTTCTTATCTCGTGATAACCAGTGCCGTTGGGACAATGTTTTGGAGTGTGTACCTGTGGAAACTTAAATCCACACGTGCCATCTTCATGTAGTAGAAATTTGAATGAGACAATTGTTACTCAATGACAAGTTGTTGTTTTAGTCTGTTTTGACCATAAAATCTATTATTATTCACCATAATTAAAAGTATTTCATAATAAAAGATTATCATATGTAAATTGTTCAGAAATGAATATAGTTATGATATAATAGTTTAATAGTTTTAAGATTTAATTAGTAAATTACACCAACATTTTGAGTTTGTCAAATTCTATATAATCTCATTCTTTTATATTTTCCTACACCAATTTTTTTTATTCTTTTTTTATTTCCCTTCACTAATTTCCTTTTAAGTTTGAGAACATTTACTTGGGATTGCTGGTAAGCTTGAACCTTTAAATTTCCTCACCAGCAGGGCTGCCTTAACATATTTTAAGTTTGTGACCACATGAAGATTCTGAATTGGGTGTTGGTATAGACCTCAAACCCATTTGGTATTGCCCCCTACAATCCTACAAAAAGACCCCTTTACCCCTCTAGTTCAACAACACCCCCCCTTCTTCCTCTTCACCTTCTTCTCACCCCCAAGAACTCCCTTCTCCTTCGTTCATTTATTAGTCCCATTTTTGTCCATTCATTATGTGTTATGCAAAACCGTGCATCGTTGTATATTTTTTTAAAACAAAAAATATAAACATAATTCTATTGTAATCTTTGTTGAGATACATAATAAAATAGTAGTGTTTTTGTTATGTATTTTTTAAAACTAAAAATATACAACCAAAATATGATTCCGTTAAGCACAAAGTAATCATATTTTTGTTGGGTTTTTATTATTTTTATAATTTTTTATTAATTATAAATTATAAATATAAGTTATCTTTTTAAAATAATCATATTAAATATTTTATAATCTATCATTTTAATAGTATTTTGTATCTTTTTTAATTAATTAAATAGATACAAATTACTATTTATAAAGATAATCAAATTAATTATTATAAGAATTAAATTTATTAATAATAATCAAATTAATTCATGATATTAATTTATATCATAATTAATTTCATTACAATTAAAGCAGTAATTTATGTCATTATTATTTCAAATTTAAATAACAAATATAATTTATGTAGTAATTAATTTGATTATCGTTAAAAAAAGTATTGTGTTTAGTTTATATTTATTTTAATTTATAAGTTGGATGACAAAAATAGTCTCCATGCCTATGATTAAAATGGAAGGGATTTTATCAAGGAAATAGAAGAAAGAGACAATGACATTACAGGCTTACAGCTCTACAATAGCTGGAAAACTTGAAACTCTCGTATTGTCATACGTAAAATTGTATCAAAACAATTCGGATAAAGGGTTCTGCTAGCATTAACATAACTGATGATAATTCCATACTATATTAAAAAAATCTATAATACCATTCCCATGACAAATCGTAATGCAACTTTATCCATTTATATGTCTTATGACGCCAATACCAAAGAAATGACACCAAACAATTGAAGAGGGAGTACCTTCTCGCCCAATTTGAATGGAGGAAGTCCCTCGTAAGGGCGGTACTACACCTGAAAGCATCCCCGAGCCCACACTGCATACTAAAGACAACTTTGAGAGCAATGCAATTATGGGGGAAAAATCTGAAATAGTATTAGAGGATAGATTGACATAATAATAGAGGGTAACTAAGAGCATATTGCACAATCTGTAGAGAATTGTAGCTCTTATTATATTCTAGTCACAATGACCATAATTCTAATCAATTTTAGACATTCTTATTGAACACAACCTTACATAGCTTAGAAATTTTTAGGCAAAATGTGCAGAAAGCAAAAATGAATTCTTATTAAACACGGCCTTAGAAAGCATAAGCAAATTGCACATTCCAAAGAAAAAAGAAAAAAACAAACACATACATTGCCAGAAGCTGAATGAGGATTATTAATCTGGTAATATTGTGTCTTGATAACTTATTGGTCATGGGTTTGAATCCAGAAACACCTCTTTACATATGCAAAGATATGGCTGCCACAATATCCCTCTCTTTTGGTGAGATATTGGTCATGGATTCGAATCCAGAAACACCTCTTTGCATATGCAAAGGTAAGACTGCGTACAATATCCTTCTCTTTTACCTATAGCTAGCGTGGAACATCTGGGGTAGTAGTTTTTTATACATTGCCACAAGCTGATTGAGGATTATTAATCTGGTCTGTTGTCAATCCTAACTTCAATACTTTTTCCTCTTCTTCAGCCCTGTCACAGGTGCAATTTTTGAAGGCTTTTCTTGTGCTTCCAATTTCACAATCACCTATTGCATAAACTTGTCAGCTGAGAGCCCAATCTCACACAGAATACTAGTTGAGAAATAGAAACTTAAAAACTGTTCCTTACCAGGTGGCAGCTGGGGTTTCTTTAAATCTTCTTCAATCAAAAGACTATCTTCATCGATCAGATCTGAATCAACACCAATTTGAACTTTAGGTGAACTCTTTATCACCTTCTTTAGCGCAAAAGATGAACCAATTTTCGATGAAGGCTTTTTAGCATTGTTCTATGTGCAATACAAAGCATGTTGACCGTTAGAATTTGTAAGATGGTCACAACAGTTAATTAGGGGAAAAAAATTACTTTTGATGATTCAAGGCCATATTCCACTCATCAAGCAATAGGAAGACAAATAAGCTAGAAGGAACAGGGGGAAATGATGATTTAAAAGAGAAAAAAAATTCTAGCTGAAATTATTGATCTGCTAAAAAATGAAAAACATTAACTTGAAAATAATAGTTGTTAAATACCATTAGACTGTGTTTCATGACACGTGTCAGCCTATTATTCAACTTTTCTGACATTTCTATTGTATTCTGTTGTACAACAGACCAAAACACAAGAAAACAATACGAAAATGATGAATCGAGATGACAGATTAAATTCTATTTTAAAACTAACATAATTGAATTAACAAACTATGTAAGATATATTCTACCCGAAAACTAATTGAAAATGATGAATCGAGACGACAGATTAAATTCTATTGTATTCATTGGTTTTTGGATCGAACTAAATTCTATTTTAAAACTAACATAACTATGTAAGATATATTCTACCCGAAAACCCAGCATAGAATCATAGATTATTAAAGCGCACATGAGCAAAACACAAAATGCAATCAAAGGAGCAGGATAATTACTTAAGAGTGACGCCGAAGTGAGAACTAGGGGATCCCATTGCTCATAGCCTTCATTCCCAAGCTCTCTAATTGCACCAAACACTTGACTGACGGGGAGAACTGCTTCATCTGTACATGCCAACACAACACCATGTGTCTTTGCACCATCCTGCAATATTCAAAAAATTGCATTTTAAAATGTCCCAAGCTCTATATGTGCATGGCCTTCTTTCACCACAACACAAGCAAGTTACAAACCAGAATCTAAATTTGTTTTTACACTCAACAATTTAATTTCTTCCCTTTCCAAGTAATACCGAAAATTAAGAAGATATATGTGCATGGTCTTCTTTCACCACAACACAAGATTTCCCCCATAAAAGAAAATCAAATATGCCGGCTACATGATAACACGAAAACTAACAAAGCAGAGGACTTATTTAATTGAATTAAATCTTTTGAATTAATTTATTTGTGAAAGAGTTTGTAAACTTTTCGTGTTTTAAAGGCCAAAGTTAAAACACATGCTATCAAAATAAAACATCAAGCGATACATATACAACTAAATAAAATATGTGCGTTATGACACAACAACATAACATAAACATATACAACATCAAAGCAACTCATATATCCTCAAAACGTGCATATAAATATAAACATATACAACTTTGTAAAAGTAAACTATTTAAACTATGAAACGATCAACAATATTCATAAAGCTAAAATGAAAACATAAGACGAAAACACATTTTCATGTTGAGGAACACATCCACTCCGAAAGACAAGGGACCACCTCCTAATCATGCGAAATTTGAAAGAATCATAGTCGCAATCACATGTGTCACAATTAGGACCGTGGCAACAGCAAGGAAAATTAGGCTATTGCCTTAAGCCTCCTAAAAATGATTGAAAACTAAGTGAGGAAGAAGAAATTCATATTCCATTAAAAAATTAAATTATAAGTAGTTTAATTAATATGGTTCTGTTTTATCTGTGTTATATGTGTAGGAATCCATGTTTTTTTTCCTCGTAACTTTAGCTTCTCTGTTTGTGGAATGAAATCGTTTCTTAATATCCTGAAGTTATCTATTTCAATTTTTTGTGCAGATAAATAATTTTAGTGACCAATCACTTTTGTTTTAAGTTCAATTGATTTGCCGTAATTTGTCTAAGTAGTAACCTGCAAAGGCATTGGAGGAAAATTCACGCTTTCAACCTTCAATCATCAACAAACCAGCGTTTTATTAAGAACAAACTTGTAATTTCTTGAAGATCTTATATTTACGCAATTGAATGTACAATGGTATCATTGTGTTTTAGATTTTCCAAACATGCGGGAACTGTGTGTTCATTGTTTACTAGAAGCCGTACTAATTAAGGTAGTGGATATAAGATCAAACAGGTTTTCAGCATCATGCTACTCTTTCTAAGGTCAAGGTGACACATAAAGTCAAATAGAGAGAATTTATACAAAATGACTTGAGTTGAAACCTTCTTCAACTGTATCTGTACCAGAAAAGTAAAAGATGTGGAGGTTGACGTAATTGATCTTTGATACTACCCCAGAAAAAGAAAAAAAACTAATCACCATGTTTTCATGGGTGCCATAATTTCTAATTATGTGTATGGAGAAGACTTTGTTGGAGATATAAAATCATCTTTGTATATATCATGAACAGTTTGTATAAAGATGGGCATGAAAGGGTAAAGTGGGAATTAAGGTGTTGAGGTAAAATTAAAAGCAAATATAGCCCAAACTACAAAAATAGAAAGGGATCAGTTACAACACTTATTTCTAGACATCCTCTCATATTTCCTAGAAGGCATCAACATGAGTTGTCTTCCCATGATATTGGCTCAAAGATTTCTATTCCTAAATGCAAAAATAAAATATAGTAGCTAGCCGAAGTAGTACTTAGTATACTTAACTCAATTGTACCCACCTCATTATTTGTAACTATTTTTTTTTTCTTGTCTTATCACACTCATTAAAATCACGAGCCTATAAATTTGCAATGACATGCCAACCAATTGTTAGATTTGTTGATTCACTGTGCAGAATGCAGGTAACATTATTTGGTATACATTGAAGGATCCTTAAGAGACTTAACCATTATATGATAAAACAAATCCAGAAAACTAAAACACTTGGTTTGGTGGGTCTTACCTTGCAAAATGAATCTAATTTACTCTAAACTTGGTTCTTCTTTACATGCAAAATGAATCTAATCTAATCTAAACTTGGCTCTTTGTACATTCAAAATGGAAAATGAACTACGAATTGAATCTCATCTAAGGCTCAAAAGAGGGCAATATTTACCAGAAAAACAAGAAAATAGAAAAAACAAAGGAATTGAAATGAAACAATGAAAAGTTGCAAACAGATCATGAACAGTTATAAAGATTCATTCTTGCTTTTCTTTCTTCTCAATGTCTGTCCCAATCAGCTGTTTAAGATCCTCAAGAATGGTGGGTCTTGATTGGACATCCCCATGATTTGTCAAATTAGTGACAGTTTCTAATGGAACAAAGCACCTTTCCTCTCTGTACAACTTCTCTTGAACAAAGGGAGAAACAACCAGAGCTTGTAGAATTTCAGAAGGAGGTGCTGCTTTATCTTCCTGCCACAATTAGCAACATATAGATGAGTTTGAGCTTAATTAAAACATAAGAAATATTGATGAAACATTCAAAGCATTGATTTGATAATTTCTAGATACATTTTTTTAGTAAGTAATTACTAACTTCAATTTAAGGGTGGTAAATCATGGATGACCCTTTTTTTCAATTCTTCCTAATGTTGTCCAATAAAATGTATGTATAAATTAATTTTATAACAAAAAATAAAAGAAAAGTAAAGCATAGAATATATTATTTAAAAAAAACCACAAAATTCTATACAAAGCAGTTACGTAACAAACTCATTTGTATATTTCTTGTTATGAAAGTCTCTCTTATATGTTGACCTTGTCCTCCTCTTGTAACCGTTTCCTTAAATCTCTCTTTAATTTTTTTTTTATCTTTTTGATAAATTAAATCTCTCTACTAAAAGGAACGAAAATTAATATTGATACAAAAGTGGGTCATACACATTAGTGAACTACACATAACTAACCAAATATCTGGCAATAATCGGCAATTTCAACCATGGTATTTTCTAAGGATCGAGCAACACAGAAGACAATCATCATTATATATATACTATTGCACAATAATAACAAATAATAACACTCTAATTCTAAGGAGGTCTTCACACGTATACTAGATGACAAAATATGCAACAATGCGCTAACACAAAACACATGCATTCAGCATTAGGAATATTAAGTAAAAATATATTGAGGAAGCAACACAGAAGACAATCATCATTATATATATACTATTGCACAATAATAACAAATAATAACACTCTAATTCTAAGGAGGTCTTCACACGCATACTAGATGACAAAATATGCAACAATGCGCTAACACAAAACACATGCATTCAGCATTCGGATTGTTAAGTAAAAATATATTGAGGAAGCAACACATAATAAGAACCAATTAAAAACATTAAAAGGATAAAACAAGAGTGACATGAAGTTAATGTTACTCAAACAGTTAAAATTCAAGTGAAATTAAGCCGTTTCATAACATAACATAACATTATATGACACACATGATTCCAAATATAACAAGAGGTTAATAGTTACTCACCTCAAATGTGCTCCTGAGTTCAAGCATCTCAACTTGGGCTTGAAGGAACTTAACATACTTTGCAGCTGCATGAAGCATATCAGCTGTATTCATCATTGGTCCACCGGGGACCAACTTCTCGAGCTCTTGAGTCTTCTTAGTGATCTTTCTTCTCCTTTCTCTCGCCGCTATGCTCTGTGGAGATATGGTTCTCTCATTACCTTTCTTCTCACACTGATGTTCAACACAAGTATCACCATATTGTGGAATCTCATGGAAGACTTGCTGTTGCATTTCCTCTGCTTGCAAGGAACAACAATTATCATAAGGCGCAACAAACTCATCTAAGAAATTAATATGTGGAGATATGGTTCTCTCATTACCTTTCTTCTCACACTGATGTTCAACACAAGTATCACCATATTGTGGAATCTCATAAAAGAGTTGTTGTTGCAGTTTCTCTGCTTGCAAGGAACAAGCATTATCATAAGGCACAACAATCTCATCTAAGAAATTAGATGGTAATTTTGGTGTAGTAAACTCTTGTAGTGAAGTGTACACTTCTTGTTGTTTTTCCTCGTAGTAGGATTTTTGGCGTTTTGGACATGGGAGAAGTTTGTAATCTTCATGAATTGGGAAAATGTCATCAAGATGAGTAGGCGAAGTGAATGAATAATAGGGAGGGTTGATCTCTGGAGGATAGAGAAAACCACCAGTTGGGTCAATGTAGTTCTCATAAAGCGCGTTTGAATGGAACAAGCTTTCATCTGAATAGGGAAAAATGTGTTGGAGGTTTGGAGCAGCTACTTCTTCTAGCATGGATTCATGGAAAGTGTTTGTTTCTAAGTTGGGACTTTGAAGAGTGTCAAAGTTGAAGTATGTGCTTAGTGCCATCGTAACAAAACAGCCTGCAACATGGAAAAACAAGTTCAATTTAGTGGAAACTTAAAACCAACATAGAAATAGAAGAAATGGTGCATCAATTGATAATTCTATAACCACCATAGAATAGAAGAAATGATGCATTAATTAATAATTCTACATTACTACATATATACATGCACATGCAAGCTTGCCTAGTGTAATCATGGTCTAATGCATATGTATGTAAAGGAAGGAAGAAGAACATAAGAGACAAGACAAGACATGAAGTTTTAGTAATGCATATGCACGCCAGAAGTCACAAGACATAAGAATCTTTGCTTTAGATAATTCTAGCATCTAGCTAGAATATCTTTGAAAGAGAGAGAGACCTGGGAGAGAGAGAGAGAACGATGTTGTAGATTTGAGTGAGAGAGAAGGAAAAGACAGAATGAAGACTTTTATGTATGGAAGCTATGAAAACTGATTCTATCCTCACTCTGCCTGTTGCTGCTTTGTGGGTGGAGATAATTTCGGGGAAGTTACAGGCAGTTACGGAGAATGAATTATGAAATTATGAGAATTATTTGTGTTTTATAATTAAAATAAAATTAACATTACATTTATGATTTTTCTTTTGTACCTTAGTGATTGAGAGAGAAAAATTATGCCATATAATATTTCAGTCCGCATTTTTTCTTTCTTTTCATTTTGCTACAAAGCAATTTCATTGCATGGTTGTGACATTTTAGCTGGGATTTTGTGTAGCTTCACACTGCTGTGTAGATTTTAAATCTAAAATTGACAGTTGTATTGACTTTGACAAAAAAGAAGAAGAAAACATATGATCAGTATAATTGTACTGAAAATCTACTTATGCATAATCATATTCATACTTTTCGGCATAAGCTGTCTTCAAAATTTGGGTAAATTTGTATTGAAAATATTTTTTATGACACGAATATTAATTTCTATCATACAAAATTATAAATTGTGTTTGAGGAAAACATATTATCAACATTTTAAATTATTTTATTGATTGAAAGTAAATTTTGAATATGACAATTTTATTGGTCGAACCATTTTATCAAATGTCACTACCAACATGATGTGCTACGAAGGTATTTTGTCACACTAATCACAAATATGCAACTATGCAAGTGTTTACTAAAAAAATACCAAAATAAGAAAAACTTGAATTTTGTACTTATAACTAAACTTGATTATCTTGACATCCACTACTACAAAAATATGTTTTTATGAAGTTAATTTAACGTTGAATGAGAAAAATCATTGTAAAATAAAACATGGTTATATTTTTGTAAATAATGATGGGTAACAAGAGGACCAGGGTGTTCTCTCTATACCCTCTGTTGGGTGAAATCCGGTGTGCCTTCAATATCCTCAAACACAAATCAAATCAAACTGCAGAGACGTACAGATCAAAACAAGGATAGAGATGGAGAAGAACACACGAATAATATAGCTTTACGTGGGAGAAAACCTCCTTAAATGTGAAGAGGAAAAACCCATGAGACCCAGTCCATGATCAAATATCCACTACATTAATAACTAATTACAGAGAATCAAAATAATACACCATGTTGGTGGCTAACTCAACCTCTCCAACAATGGTGATAATCAACTAACCTAGAGTGTTTCACTCAAACTCTCTCTAGGAACCTCTCAAATGCAAAGCACACAGGCTTGCTCAAAATAGGCACTCAAGATTGTCACTTGAGACTCTCAAACGGTGCGGAGACACTTTCACGCTCAAACCGCCGCTCTCAGCTCTGCGCTAGTCGACGCCTCTCTGTGCTTTCTCTTTCTGCATTCTCTATCTCTCTCTGTCTCCATCTATAAATGTTATATTTATAGAGAGAATTAGGTTTAGGGATTTCAGCACTCTAAACGAATGGACCAAGGTTAAAACCTTGAGAATTAGGCCCAAGTCAAACTTTCTCTTTTTTAGTGAATAGGGATTTGGCCAAGCATTAAAGCGGAAATTATCCAACAAATCTCCCCCTTCCGCTTTCAAATTGACAGGACAGAACAAAGCACACCTCGGAAGAAAGCATAGGGATTTGGGTCAAGCATTAAAGCATAGGGATTTGGGCCAAGCATTAAAGTGGAAATTATCCAGGTTCGGGGCGAGATCCTATGTAAGGATCCGAAATTGGATCTTGAAAGTGCTTATGCATTTGTTTGCAGAGAGTATCAACAGAAGCTGACTATGGGCCTTCCTCGTCCTTTGCCTGAAACTTCTACCCTTATTGCTTAAACCCCACGCCAAGGGTCAACTCCTGCTCCCGACCATTCCCGTAAGGACTCATCTTCTATGAAGTTTAACACGTATGTTTGCACCCACTGTGGAGAATCTGGCCACACTAAGCAATGATGTTATGAGGTGATTGGTTATCCAGACTGGTGGGACTTCACCAAACGCCCTCAGAAGAGGACTTCTGTGAAGGCTTTGATCACTACTGCTGAAGGTGACTCATCCGCTCCCACTGCCAATGTCGCTCACTCAGGTATCTCTACTGCTAATGGAAGCACATCTGTCATTACTGGTGAAGGGACCTTTAATTTATCTGATCATATTACCCTTGATTCTGTTTTAGTTGTGCCCTCTCTTGATTATAATTTATTGTCTATGGGTCAACTTACTTCTAAACTAAATTGTACTGTCACTTTTTGGCCTCAATATTGTGTTTTTCAAGACATTCCAACCCGGACGATTCTTGGTTATGGTGTTAAAAGGGGCAGACTTTATTATTTTGACTTCAACACTAGTGGTATGAATAAGCTGCGTTAAGCATGTCACACAAACACTGTAGAACATGCATGAGCTGTTGTTTGGCTTTGGCATAAACGCCCAGGGCATCTCTCCTTTGGTTATTTGAAGAAATTGCAACCTAAGTTGTTTTCTGTTTTGAATTTGGTTGATTTTTATTGTAGTACATGTGAAATGGCTAAAAGCCATCGTATTCCTTATTCTCCCAGTATCAAATGATCCTTGTGAGATGAAGCTCTTGCAGGAATATCTAGCAACTGAGTTTGAAATGAAAGATTTGGGAGAGCTAAAATACTTCTTAGGCATTGAAATTACAAGATCAAAGCATGGGATCTTTCTTTCACAAAGAAAGTATGTTCTGGATCTTCTAACTGAAACTGGAATGCTTGCATGCAAACCAGTAGGAACACCTATAGAAATGAATCATATGCTTGGAATTTTTCCAAATCAGGTCCCAACTGACATTGGCAGATATCAAAGGTTAGTTGGAAGACTAATTTACTTGTTACATACCAGGATAGGTATAGCTTATGCAGTGAGTGTTGTGAGTCGCTTTATGCATGCTCCAAGTGTAGAACATTTGAATGCAGTATACCGAATCCTAAAGTACTTAAAAGGTTCCCCTGGCAAAGTTTTGCTATTCTCAAAGAATAACACTTCCTGCATTGAGGGAGACACAGATTCTGACTGGGTTGAAGATCAAACTACTAGGAAATCTACTTTTGGTTATTTCACCTTTGTGGAAGGCAACTTAGTTACTTGGAAAAGCAAAAAGCAAAAAACTGTAACAAGATCAAGTGCAGAAGCTGAGTTTCGGGGTATGACTCATGGGGTTTGTGAATTGATATGGATCAAAAGTGTCTTGAAAGACTTGGGAATCAGTGATGACCAACCTATGAATTTGCATTGTGATAATAAAGCCGCTATTGAAATTGCACACAATCCAGTTCAACATGATCGAACCAAACATGTTGAAGTTGACCAACATTTCATTAAGGAGAAGTTAGATAAAAAATTATATAATTTCCATTTGTGAGAAGACCAACTTGTTGATATACTAACTAAAGCTGTTTCAGGAAAGGTTTTTCAAAATGCAATTGACAAGTTAGGCATGATAGATATCTATGCTCCAGCTTGAGGGGTAGCGTTGAGTTGAATGTATTTGAAAAGGTTTAGTTGCAGATATTGTGGCTTTATTTTCTATCTTTGATTGATTTGTTGCAGTAATTACAGGAGATTGATTTGTAGAGAAATTATAGGCCCTGTATTTTAACTTTTTTTTTATTCTGGTTTTATAGCTGATTGAATGCTTCAAATTATATATATTGACTTTTTTGTATAAAGAAAAACACATAATAATATACAAAATTTGAGTTTATCCAACAGTTTATAAGAATTGGATTTCACTGATTACATATATTTTGATTATTTTACCCTAAGAAAATGATTTGCTACAATTCACCGTATATTTATCTTTGATGTGTAGCTTTCAAAGCACTTGGGAAGCTGATATTTGACATTGGATTGATGTTGGCATATTACTGTGATCAATAAGTTAAGACAACAATCAATATTTAATTTGGCTTTAGACAAAGGCATCTTGAAATGCCTATGGTGTTATCCTAGATTTCTATTTCATACGCATTGTTGCCTGTGGGAAGTCAAACTACTTTTCAAGTAAAGATTTCTTAGGTAGTTGAAGTGACATTTGTTATAATATTGAAGCTCTTATTCTCCTAATGATTTTATGTGGAATAGGAATATAATCTGGTCTAGAGATTCTATCTTGAAATAAAAACACATGATTTCATTGTTACCCCCTATGATATCTCCTTGTGATACAAAATATATTTATTTTTAGTATATAGTTTTGAAGTGTAAAGTATGAAATTGCCATTTTCCCCTTTGGGCCATTTTGAGTCATGTAAGTTTGTCACAACCACTTATTTGTAGTTATCAATTAGGTTATTATGTCAATATATTTAGAGGATTTTATAAACTCTTATTAAAATATATTATGATGTATTTTAACATTAATTATTTTTCCTATATATTTAGAGGATTTTATTAATTTATTTTGTCTCTTGAAAAAAATTAATTAGTTTATTAATTATTAAATAAGTCTAATTTAAATAAATGTTCAATATTAATGGTTTAAATATTTAGCAGTATTAGTTTTTCTTGCAAAACATTATGACAAGGCATTTCTATACTTTTAATTCTTTCTATCTTTATGCAAAAGAACCAAAATTAGGAGTAATAGTGGAATATATATATATATATATATATATATATTTCACTTAAAATATTTAAAACTGTTGAATCCTAACTTTAATTTTGTAATAGTCATTGATTTGATTCAATTATGTAAATTTTACTTAAACATTTTAGTACCATAAGATTAAAATTCTAACTTCACAATAACCGTCAGATCAAAACATTTTAAA
>PYAF01001982.1:253365-273957 GCA_007407185.1 Glycine tomentella
AAATGATTATATAAATAGGTTTTAAAATACATAATTTACAAAATTATTAAAAAAATACATAGAAAATATATTTCTAAAATTTATCGTTTAGTTAATTGGTTACATATTATTATTTAATTTCCATAAACAAAAGGTAATAAATATTTTACAAGATCAAATATTTATAAAAGGAAACTAATTATATCATCCCCTTATTAGAAGGAACAAATTAAAACTAACGAAGATAATTTTTTTTCTTATATATTTTACCACTTATCAATTATATATTAATTGTGTATAAGAATGAGGTGTTAGATATCTTTCTAAAAAAAAGATTGGCAAAAAAATTTAAATAATATTTTTTAATAAAAAATTATCAATTTGGGACAGTTGATCATACCAAAACTGGACATGACTGAACACGCTCAGATTAGGCGTGACTCATGGGGTGTCACACCTAATCTGGGCGTGTTTAGTCACGCCCAGTTTGGGCGTGAGTGACCTGGCTCAATTTATTTAAACTTCATCTCCAAACCCATTTCTTCACACCTTATCTTCTAAATCTCCTATTATTCTATTGTTTATTGATATTAAAAGTTTTGTTGTTGACGGCAAGAAATGAGTTCAGGTGGTGAGTGTGCTCGTGTTGTGTTATTTTTTAATTGAAGGAAAGTTAAAAGGCGGCGGAGTGTTGTTTTTGAAGGGGAGAAAAGGCCGACACGTATCAAGCGAAACTCAACACTGGATGAATTGCATGAGAAGATACGACAAAAATTAGGTCTGAAAGACAACCAATGTATCACTTTGCTGATGGCAAGATTATGGCAGTATGAGCAATACATGAGGTTTCAAGTACTGGATGATGAAGACATAGAAATGGTAATGGAAGAATTTTTCAACCAGTAAAAGAAAGATTTTTTAGAGTTGTATGTTGATTTTCCCGGAGCAGATGTTGTTGTTTTACCCATGATGTCAATTGCTTTAAATTCTGCACATAATACATCATCATATGTTGGTCCAGTTGTAAACGTGTCTGAGGAAGATGAACATGACCCAACTTGGGTTAAGGATGACGATGAAGAGGATGACAATGATGAATATTTTGCAATGGAAGATTATCTTCTTGAGAAGGATGCTAGTGCTTCGGATAATGATGAGGATTATGGTGTGCATGCGACTAAATTCCAAGAAGATATTGATGTGGGGTCGTCTCAAATCCGTCATCATCCGGATGTTGGATCTACTCAACTAGAACAATCTATTGAAGGTATGTTAGATGACTGAAATCAATGAAAATGTAGTCATATATGTATATTTGTATGTTATAGTATTTTATTTGCTTGATATGTTTATTAAACTGATTTTGTATGTGCAGGTGCTGAGGTCATTCCTTTTTGGGATGAAATTCCACATTACACATATATTGATTGGAAACATCCAAGCGAAGAAGAATCTTTTACCGGTTCTAGTTCGGGTTCGGGTTTAGTGTAGGGTCCATGGCAATTAGGGGATGAGTTGTTTGTTAAACAGGAATTTGGCTCCAAAAAGGACGTGCAATTTGCAATTAAGTGGAACCTCATGAAGGAACATCAAGAAACAACTGTGGTTGAGAGCAAGTCTAACAAGTTTAGCATGAGGTGTATTGCTCATAACGAGGGTTGCCCTTGGAGGGTTAGGATAATTAAACCAACATACGGTGAGAAGCGACTTGTTTCAAAATGGGGTGGAAAACACAATTGCCTGAATGACCATATTACACAGGGTCACAGACAGCTTGATGCTGATGTTATTGTTTTACTTGTAGTAGGTATGTTTTTATTCAATTTGCTCTACATGTCTTTAATAATGGTTCTTTAAGGTATGTTCTTAATGTGAATGTTACAGTATCATTGTTAGAAATGATTAAGGAGGAACCGTCTGTGTCAATTGCATTGGTTCAGGAGAGGATTACTCATTCGTATGGATTTGAAGTTTCATATCGAAAGGCCTGATATGCGAAGCAGAAAGCAATTACAATGATTTAGGGGGATTGGGAAGAATCTTATGCATTTTTGCCCAGGTGGTGTCGCTACATGCTTTGTTTTTCACCAGGTTCTTTTTATGATATTCAAACAAACGATTATTTTGTGGGACCTCCATTTATACAGGCAAAGCGTGTGTTTCATTGCATTTTCTGGACTTTCAAGCAGTGTTGCGAGGCTTTTAATTTTTGCAAACCCATGATTCAAATTGATGGGACTTATTTATATGGCAAGTATAAAGGAAAATTGTTGATTGCCATCACTCAGGATGGAAATAATGAATGTCTGCCCCTGACATTTGCCATTGTTGAGGGGAAGACTTTGGAAGCCTGAGAATACTTCCTTGCTAACATTTGCTTTCACGTTACCCAAAGGAAAAACATATGTCTCATTTCAAATAGGCACCGGAGCATATTATCTGTTGTGGAGAATCATGCTGGTTGGCAACCACTTTATCAACATCACTTGTTTTGCCTTCATCATATTGCTAGTAATTTTAATCAAAGGTTTAGGAATGAAAAATTGAAGAAGACCCTGATGAACTTAGCTATGCTTAACAACTATTTTGAATATATTAAATGGATATATCTGTAACCAGAATAGTGTTAATGATATGATTCTTTTGCAGGTTATACTCCCTCTATGGTTGATTTTGAGGTAGCGTTTGCACGATTTCGTGATACGAGTGCTCAGGTTGCAGAATGGATTGATAACATCCCTAAGGAAAAATGGACACGTGCATATGACGTAGATGGGAGAAGATTTGGCCATATGACAACAAAATTGTCTGAATCAGAAAATGAGGTGTTGAAGGGAGCAAAAAACATGCCTATCACTGCTCTGGTGAAGCACACGTATAGCATATTGGTTCAATATTTTGTATGCAAGGGTCAAGCGGCTGCGCACAAGTTAACCATTCATAACGACATTGCAAAAATGTGGTTGATGCTATGAGGCATAATCAATCCCTTGCTACAGGTCACCACGTGCGCACATATAATGTTGATCAAACATTATTTGAGGTGGATGAGAGCTGGGAGAGGTCATATTCAGTCAACCTTGTAGAGCGTTTTTGTCAGTGTGTCAAGTTTAAGGCAAGGTCTTCAAATACTCATGTAGTCACGCTGCAACTGCTGCTTTACATGTTCGTCAGAATCCTTATCATATGTGGATGATGTCTTCCTGGTAAGTAATTTGGTTCAGGCTTACTCATTGCCATGACAACCAATTGGTAGTGAAGGTGCTATTACACCGAGTGAAGATCCAGTTCTCATACCGGACAGGGAAATGTTACATGCAAAAGATCATCTAAGGTCCACTAAAATATGTAACGAGATGAACGAAGTCGAAACAAGTCAAAGACGTGTCAAATGCAGAATTTGCAAGCAAGTTGGACATAACCTGAGAGCTTGTTCTAATTGTGGTGCTATTTCATGATTTTGTAATGATGTTTCTTTAAATAGTAGTATCTTAATGTATTTCATTTAAAAAATCTCAAATTTGTTGAAAATTTGTTCAGACTTCCATCATTTGTAAATTCGTATGTGCTTTTTTTATAAAAAAAAATAGGTTTTTTTTTTGGAATTTTCAATTCTAAGTAGTATTTAAACACATGTAGTTGCACATAATAATAATTAAAAACACCATAAATAACAGTAATTGAGATGAGAGACAGAGAGACAAACATAATAAACACTAAATAAAACGAAAATAACGGAACAGACAATTGAAATAACAATAACAATTGAAAATAATCAAACTTAATAAACACTACTTAATAAAAATGAAAATAACAATAACAACTGAAATACAAAAATAACTAAACTAATCATAGTTTCATAGATGTTGTGCAACATACATGTCTTCTTCTATTTGGGTAACTGGTTTGTTAAAAATAGCTAAAATTTCTATTGGACAAAAACGTTTCCGGTAGTTGGATTCTGCTAACACCTTTAACACATCTTCATCGCTTATCAACTCTATTATGTGATACTCGATAAGGGGAGGGCTAGCTATCGAATTTTTTTTTTCTTACCACCTATAGCGCAACTTGCTTGATGACATCCTGAGTGTTTCAATGTTGCATCCTGAAGGAATTTCAAATTTTATCGGATTTGTTCCAGTGAAGGAATAACCCACAAAATCGCCTTGTCGTGATATGTTCCACTTGCTGTTGTAATATAACATTGCACCATTGTAGGGACGATGATGGATCAAAGTAGGTTGAGTATACCATCGGGTGTTCTGTTGATGGTACATAATAATTCTATAGGGCCAACACAGGGGTATTGCTCATTGCACATTAACATTGTGAAAACATCATCATCATCATTTGTCAGTTGTAGAGAATGAAAAAAATATTGCTGACCTGCATCTAGGGATGGCTGTCGATATTAGATTTCATGCACAAATTGGTCATTGATGAGCAAAAGGGATTTGTACATTCTACTCTTGAGTGACTAAAAAGAACACTCATTAGGAACTCACATTGGTATTGGAGTAAGAAATTGAAAAGAAACACTAGTTTGGTTGTGTTTGATTGATCCATTTAGAAAAATAAATACTAATTTGGAGTTAGCAGTGGTCTGAGTGTTTGTTTCTCCTAAGAATGAAATAGTATTGAGATTGAATTTCGTTTGTGGAGGTATGTTGTGTGAGAGTGTGTGGTTGTGTTAACGGGGGTTTGTGTTATTTATAAATGTGTGGTTATCTTTCTGAAAGAGGCTTGTTTGGAATCCAATGTTAATATAGTGCATAGTGTTGTCAATTTCGACTGAGATGTCATTATTGAAATTTCTCTTTTTCATGCATGCGTTCTGTCAAATTTATTGCACACCGTGTGAAGGATCACAAAGTGTTTATATAGCATTCATCATAGTGTTGTCAATGTCATTTTACCCTTTCACATGTTGTAGCAGACATGCGTTCTATCAAATTAATTGTCCACCATATAAAGGACCACAAAGTGTTTTTATAGCATTCGTCATAATGTTGTCAATGTCATTTTACTCTTGCACATGGTTTTTTATGTTAAATTTGTTTATGTTTTTAATTTAATGTTACTAAATGTTGTTATTATGCGTGTTTATGCCATAATTAATGATTAAATATGTGGTAATCTTAATCATGCTTTGGCTAGTAATCATAATCCTCCATAACTAATCAAATAAAGTCTATTACAAACGACAAATAATAAAAACACAATGCTAATTAATTCTATGACTTTGGTGGCAACTGATAATGACGTGCCTGACGATCAGGTAACCTCCGTCTACCACGGGCCCGAGAAGGGTCTGCCTAAAAAGGGCCTACCTGCAAAGACTCTACATATGGAGGTGGGTATGGAGTTTCCTGTGACGAATATACATCTGGCGATAATGGTCAGAGATAATCAAAAGGTGGGGTGGCATGTGGTGGATGTGATGGACAATCACCACAACCGCCTAGGGAATAATCAACCTGAGCGAGCAAGCGGTCAATATTGTCAGCACTCCAATCCGCAGCAGGTATGTTTGTCCTACTCCCATAAGCTGTAACCCTAACGTCCCCTGATGCCATGTTCAAAGCAGTTGCGTAATATATAGGCTGTGTCTGGGAGTATGTCGGTGGAGGAATATAACTTTGCATACTGAATCCTTCATACCCCATGTCCCCCTGCTGATAAGCCTCATAATACATAGGCTAGTTGCCGTATGTAGAACCTATCATTGGAGGCCTAAACCAACCATCATTGCGAGGCCTAGGAGCTCCTATTGGCTCAAGAACATGGTGCAGAGCTCCTATGGGTCGTCCTGATGCTGCTATGGGGGTGCATGTGGGCTTGCCTCCTCCAGGCGTCAGGTCTCTCTGAAGATAGAGATGATGCGACCAATCTCATGCACCCATTTGACGTTGTAGCCCGGTCACTGGTCAGTGCTAGTCGCAAAGTACAACATCTCCAGGGCATCAATCTACAAATTATAAACAAAATATATTATGTTTAAATAAATTATATAATGAATCTAAGTAAACAAATTATATTTAAACAACACTTACACCACGACCAGTCTTAGCAGCCATCTTCGACACATAATGCTTCCCATTCTCCCTGAACCAAACCATGTACTCATGGTTTGGTGACAGCAATCCATGTAGTAGAGGGGGCAGCTCGATGTGTCGGTCCCTAACCTCCCATCTTCGTATGAAGGGTCTCAGCTTACAAACCCAGTTATCCTACGGTTTACCTCGCAAGGACAGGTCATGCACACCCTTAAGCTTCCTAAGCCTACTTGGGATTGGTTGATCCCTCCCAAATTGTTGCATGCATCTGTCCAACTGAGAATACTCAACTGTGTGTAAACATATAATGGGAGTACTAGCCATCCACAACACTCGCTGCTCATCAGATGCACCAAGGAAGTGGTAGTCTGCATATGGTTGCCAAACCACCTGCATAAAAGAATTAAACATAGAATTATGAAAGTACATCGACCAAAAATGTAAATTATCAAAGTACAACGACCAAAACTTTTATAAATAACAATACGTACCTCATCCCGACTAAGGGAATCTAATGTTAGCCGATACCAAAGAAGCAAGTGTGCTCGAAATCGGCCTAAAGCATTAAACCTAATTTCAAAATAACTAACATTAGAATACTTACAAGACTCATTAATACATACTTAATTACAGAAAATAATAACACATACACGTGTCCGTAATGCCACTCCGGCTGAGTAGGCTGAGGAATAGCTGGAGCAATGGATGAGAATCTGAGCCACGCCCATATCTAAAGAAACACGTGACACCTACCAATGTTACTTCTCTATGGATCTGTAAATCGCACATTTGTCTAAACAAATGTGCAAGGACCGCAGAGCCCCAACTATAGTTACCTATGTCTCCAAAGTCCCCTCCAAGCAATGGGACGTAGCGGCAAGCGACATTGCTCCCCCCGGATTTGTCAAATAGTAGCCAATCTCCAATCATACGAGCAATGTGCGCCTTCGTAAACTGTGTCACGTGCAAGGGATCCGTAGCTACCTCACCCCAATGCGCAAAATGTCTATCAAAGTAAGACAGGCGTAGAAATCCACCTTTCACCTCACCTTCTGCCTAAGAACGATGACCAAATATGTCCTCAATGACGGTGGCCCAGTCGTCTGAGGTGGATCTTGTGACGAAATTGTCGTCGTTGGGCAATCCCAATATACCAGCCAAGTCTTCCAACATAATGATCATCTCTCCTTGCGTCATGTGAAATGTATGTGTCTCTTGTCTCCACCTCTCAACTAGAGCACCAAAAAGCGCATCATCAATCTAAAAAAAATTAACAATAATCAATAATCAATTCATATGTACAGTTATAAACAAAAACATTTTTGTACTTTAAATTACAACAATATTTAATTTATTCAATTCAGAATTGCATACCTAAATATATCACATGCCTGCGACATGTAGCAATACAGTCTGTCCTAACATCTTATTAACCACGTCAGGTATATTGTCATGATGTGCCCCCCCATGACTTTACTACATCGAGTCTTCATGACTCGACATGTGTCCTCGTTTCACACAACCTGTGAAACGTTGGTGCACTAGGTACGCCTCCGCAAAACACCCCACTTATATGGGATGGGGATAACATGGGTCGTCGGATTACTAGGCTCACCCTCATGATCGGATCCAGATCGCGAAGAATCAGACGATGATGAATGAGTCATCTAATGACTATCTTAATATAAATAAATCAATATTATAATTAATAATTTAATACCTTCAAATTAAATTACATTACGAATAACTATCCTAAATAAATCAAAATTATAATTAGTAATTTAATACCCTAATTTAATACTTCCTATTAATAAAAAAATAAACGAAACTAAACTATAACTTTAATAAAATAGTTCTAACTAAACTAAACCAAATAACTTTAGTAAAATAATTATAAATTAAAAACTAAACTAAACTAAATCCTAAACCCTAAACTATACTATCATCTAAAATAATCTATGAAGCAGTCTCTAACAATTTTCTACGAAGCCAACATATACATCGATAAAAATTACGTACCTACGTAACTAACAATTTCATATGGCCCTAACAATTTTCTAATTCAATAATATAACATATTAAATAATATGCAAAATTATTAAATTCACTTGCTTGTTAGTAGAGTTTCGCTGCAGAGATAACCCACTCTCAAACTCTAGAGAAAAAGTTCATAAACTCATAGAGAGAAGGTGAAATTGTAAAAAGAAATTTTTTTTTGGCTTACATAGGAGTCAATCACGCCCAAACTGGACATGACTGAACACTTCCAAATTAGGCGTAACACCCCCCTAAGTCACGCCTAATCTGGGCGTGTTCAATTATACACGGTTTGAGTGTGATTGTCCCATAAGCATAAATAATTTTAAAACAGTACCAAATTGATAATTTTTTTATTAAAAAGTATTATTTAAATTTTTTTCCCCAAAAATATCTCCAAACTTAATAACATTCACGAATCATAAACAAATGGGGTAGGCACTTTCTTTCACGTATAATTTGATTGTGGATGAAATCTTCAATATTCTTTGGATTTAATTACGGTAAAAGGAAAAAATATGTAAAATGAGAAAATTAAAATATTTTTATTATTAATTTTAATTAAATTATAATTTTAACCTACTTTTAATTAAAGATAAATTTAGCCATAGGATGCTTTTTGTACCAGAAAAAAAAAAGATCATGTCCTAAAATCATGATTCTTTTTTTTTTTCTTTAACAGAATCAACTCATTAAATCATTCAAATAGGACTCAACCATACAATTTGGATGATGAAAAACATGAGGGCTAGCAAAATCTCTAGATGCCCTAACCAAATATTAAGTCACTAGATTAGCTTGCCATGGAATAAAACAGACTTTGTAGTCTCGTTCAGAACGTAGCAACTTTTGAGACTTACTAATGATGCTACTAAACTCATTCATCTCTAGTTTCTTCCTACTGATACTTGCAACTACTCTCACAATCCATTTCGAAGATTGCTTTATTTAACAGCAGGTCCTTCGCCCATTTAATTGCTTGGAGCCAAATCATGATTCTTAAGAATTATTAATTTCAAGAAAATGATTCTTATGAATAACTCAAATAAGTTTAAATTATCATATTTATTCATAAAAGTATTTTTATATATTTCTGAAGAATCAATAGCTCACATTAATTGTTAATAGAATTTTTTCATAAACTTTAATTATTTTTACCATATTAAATAATATACTAAGAGTAATATATAGTATTTTTAGCACAATAAAACTTCTTTTCAACCTAAAAAAGTAAGATTCTCACCTCGAATAGAAACAGTTTTGTAGAACACCTAAGAAAAAAGCAATCCGAAAAATAATATATCCTCATAATGCCATTTTTTTAAAATAATACAACAAACACTAGAAACAAACATTTCTAGTTTAGATTCATGAAAAAACTGAAGTCCTCTTATATCAAATCAAACCCTGTTTGAGTATAAAAAGTATCATTTTCCAAAAAAAAAAAGTAATTATTTGAGTACTTATATAGTTATATTCTAACGTGTATAATCTTTTACCCCCCATATTGTGCACCCACCAAGAAAATGTTAAAAAAAAAATAGTATATTTCTAATTATTTCGAGCCAATTAAATGATGAATCATAAAATAGAAAGTATCATTCACGGGTAGCTAGTATAAACACCACATTGTCAATGGCGTACAATCACACCATGATCTAGTGCTCCGGCCTATGAGTGAACTCAAAATCCATGTGCACAAAAGCTCTCTCAACTTCTGGAAGATGCTCTAACTTCACTTGAAGTGTCTCACCAATGTTGTGTGCTTGGTGGAGAAGCATGTCTTCTGGCAACACAATGTCAACTTCCACAAAGTAATGTGCACCAATGGCGTATGCTCTAACAGTATCTATGTGTTTGATCTGCTCATGATGATTCCATACGAGGTAAGTTAACTTGGCCAGAAAATCAGGTGGTGCTGTTCTTCCAATGAGTGAACAAACATTCTCCATGACAGTTCTGGACCATGTATTAATTGTATACAACGCTATCTGCATTACACATTCAGATATCATCGTTAGTAGTTCAATCAAGCAGTTGGCTTGATGTAACACAAACAATCATGTAACATAAAGACCTCCCTTCAAGATTTTGAAATGGCACATACAAGGAGATTATGACCATTGAAGTATAACAGAGAAAAAACAACTCAAAGGTAAATACCTTTTTAGTCCTTGAAATGCAACAAATTTTTATTAAATGTAGAGACTAAAAACAAAAAATCATGATATTTTCAAGTACCAAAAATATATTTAAATCTCAATGCAAAAAAAGAAAAAAAAAAACACTTGTTGAATATGTGAACCTAATTAGAAAATCAAAGTACTGTCAAGGGAGAGAATAAAAAAAGCAGGTTCGCAATTATATGTGAAAACAAAATAATGAAAACCAAAGGCAATCACTAAGATGTAGTTATGAACTCACAACAATAGCTCCTGTTGGATCAATCCACCAGTCGAACTTGATAGCTAGAACAGCAGCAGCTAATCCAACAGAATTAGTAATGACATCAAAGAAGTGATCTTGTGCATATGCTCTAACGATGTCATTTTTAAATCTTCGACAGTAGACCATAAGAATGAACTTCACTACAGTCACAAACACCATAATCCCAATCATCCAATGCAGTTTTGTTGGATCCGTATCGGGCTTAGACTGTAACAAAAAGAATGACAAGAAAAATTAAAAGCATGTGTCAAGGTAATAATTACATTTACAAGAAAAATAAAAAAAAGAGCTACTTGAATTGCTATTGCTAAAACAAAAGACTACAATTAGTTTGGATAAAGTTTTCAACAGGCACCTAAAAGAAAATAAGGAGGTAAAATGAATCAAATTTCTTCAAAAATTAAAAATAACTTATGCGCCTCAATTTTTTAAGAAGTTAAATGAGAGATTAAAAAAATTGGGGTGGACAAGTTAATTTTAACTTGTGAAAGAAATTTGATTCATTTTATCTTATTTTCTTCTCCTTTAAATATTTCTGGAAGAGTTTATCAAAACATTTCCTAAATTCAAAATCTTAAACAAAAAGAAAACACGTGTTGAACCCAAATTTGGGGATCAAATGAACAAACAAAGAACTAAAAGCTTATCTCAATTACCTTGGAAATAAGTTGTCGGCCAGATTCAATAATAATCTGCAACCCTAAGGTGGCCATAACTGATGCAAAAACAATTATACCCTGCCCAGGAAATCTTATTAGTATGTAGGTGTATTAAGCAACCATGTAATGGCTGTTTTGAAAATATCTAAATAATCAGTTACTTTCAGATCATTTTCACTCTCAGGATATTATGAAACTATAACATTAGACTGCATTTACTAAAACATTATAGTATTAAATCACCTTGTGCAGTTTAATTTATATTAAACCTTACCACAGGTTGCATGCGTTTCTTTCCAATTGGATAGTGATATTGATTTGGGCTTTTCATGGCATTAGCAGTAAACCACAATATGAACCCTGACAAGAGATCCAAGAGAGAATCCAAGGTTGAAGCCATGACTGCCAATGATCTGCTCGCAATTGATGCATAAACCTTTGCTACAAACAGCACCAAGTTACTGTTGAATATTAAACTTAATTTAGCTTTTGATCCATTGGGCTTAATTGTTAAATGGCCCAATATCTAGAAATGTCTAAGAAGTGTGTAGACCAAATTCTAGAGTAATCCACTCTAGATTGTTCTATAGAAATATCTAAGAATAGATTAACCTAGAAACTACCATGGAAATATCTAGGCTAGGAAAATTATGGAGAATTCTAGAGAATGGATTATAGCCATTAGATTAAAGTTGTGTTGGCACAATCCTAGCCATTGGTTAAGGAGGTGCTACTAGTATAAATAGGTGAAGTTTCTACCATTTGTATTAAGCAAAAGCCAAAGCCAAAGTGAGTAAGATTTGAGTTGTAATAAAGAGTTCTCTTCCTCCAAATTTCTCTAAACCTTTCCCTTCTCAAATATCCTCCTTCCAACAGTTACATATATTTGACACATGAACAGCAATCCTCTCACTCTTAGCTAGTTGCTTCATTTCATCCTGAGAAACATTGAACACGTTTTTTTAGAAGAATTCTCTCAAGATTTACATTAATCATTCATCTCCATGCGTTTGAGACTTTGAGTTGATCATGTTTAATGCGAAATCATAAAATTTTCACTGAGATATTGTTGTCAAAACAGGTTAGTGCTGCTCCATGTATGAAAGATTATAAGTAAATAATGGTGATAGAACAATCTACCTCAGTAAGAATTCCTGGGAAACCATCCGTTTCAGTCATAGTCTCCATCTCATTAAATCCTTCAAGGAGACTCTCCTGTTTTTTATAATATTCTGCCACTTTGCGTTGCTTCCCTACACACAAGTTCACGGTGGGTTATAGAGTAAGTAGTCAAATCAACAACATAAAATATAGCCAACTAATTCCTTGAGGGAAAAAAAAACCAAACAACCTTAGAAATTAGATCGTGGAAGCCACATATCATGCATGTAAGTAATATACACGTTAAACTTGAGATTCCCATTAAACTTGATCATCTCAAATGCATGGAATTATTCCAAACTAACAAATACAAGCAGCAATGATGCACATTCACAATGAAAGGATATTCCTTTATGTAAACATTCCCATTTCCCCCCATGGCCTACAATAAATAACAAATAAAAACAAATAATAACACCACTGCGGTGACTTCTTCTTCGGTGTTCACTAGCATCACCACTAAAAGCGAAACAGTCACACAAAGCAAATACATTAAAGTTTAAAGCTTGAACATTCAAAGGAAAACTGGATTTCCAGAATTCAACACATGCATAATAACCACAGAGACCAAAACAGACCCACTACAAAAAAATACAGACTTTATCACTTTAGAAATCAAAGATTGAGCAAAGACACACTGAAATTGCACAAACCAACATACCTTCACCCACAATAACAAAATCAGACCCATCAAAAAGTCCAAAATGAAAAAGCGTTTTTAAAGCCTACAATAAATCCTTAATTGTTTAAAATACATTACACTGTGTGTCAAGTGATCAATTTTCAAGAAATGGCACATTCCTAGTTCCACACAATTCAACATATCACCACTATAAACAAAACATACCATTTACACAAAACAGAAACTTTAGACATTCCAAAGAAGAAAAATTAGAATTAGGTGACCAATGGCTTACTGGGCTTGCACACCTAAACACATCAACATGCAGAAACAATAAAAGGGAAAAGAGAATGACTCACTGGGCTTGCGGAGAAGGCCAGGGAAAGAGAAGGAACGATGCTGTTGATGATGATCATGCGTTTGGTTTGGCAAACGAAATTCCTTCACGTTAATTCTCCACGAAGCATTTGCAGCCTCTTCCTCCGATGACACCGGAAGCGGTTCCCTCTGGTGGTTTCTGCCACCAATCTCCGCCATGCTCGTTCCCTGGAACAGCTGAAGGTAAACGTGAAAGGATAAAAGGTGATCAAAACAAGAAAAAATATCAATTAACCATTTAAATTATATTAAAATAGAGAATATATTAAATGTATATTTATTGATAAACTATTGAAGCATGAGTTTTTTCATAATAGTGTAAAGACTGCGTATTGAGACTGACCTCGTGAGACAAATAAAATAATAATCTTAAAAGAACGAGAAGAAAAGTGATTATTGTGTTTTTCAACATGCATCCAAGGGATATATTTATAGCATGATTTAGAAAATAAATGTCCAATAATAAAATTTAAATTACTATCCATCTTATTTTATCTTTTAAAATATTACTTCTTGTTACTTTTTTTTATAATCATTTAATAATTTAAAATTTAAATAATAATTGTCCAAATCCAATTTGTATGTAACAACTTTATCTAATCTAATTCCAAATATGATATCCTCTATGTATAATAATCAAAATTGTATTCATGACACTATTACAACCTTGTAAGTCATGAGATGTTGTATTTCTACTTGTTCATACAAAAATTTAGCTTTTTATGCCTTCCAATAATTCTTGGAAGATGATTTTCGTACTGTTTTTATAAAAAATTATCATATGATATTGAGAGAGTTAAGAGAACGGTTAACAAAGATGATATGGTTAACATACGAGGTCAGAACATATAATATATATTAAAAAAACAATTGTTATGTAACTTTGTTATACAGTAATTTTTTTTTTCTTTTTTGTCCCTAACATTTCCAGCTATTTCTTTAGGTTATAAAATTAATCTGTACATTTTTATGTATTGGAAGCCATTCGGAAGAATTAGAAAAAGGGTCATCCTCTGATTGCCCAAGAAAAGTTAGTGATTACTCTAGGAGTGTAACTATACAAATAATCAAATCATCTTTTTTTATTTTATGTGCCCAAACACATATCTTGCATTAAATTTAATTCATGTCTTATAATTAACAGAACTCAGTTTAGTGGAACTCATTCAAATTATCACTTTACATTATATTAAAATAGTACTTAATTTACCTAATTAACATTCTCTACTTTCACTTAAACTTGTTAATTATATTTTAAAAATAGTCCATGACTTAAAATTTAGCGTTATCATAACACATTAAATAGAGGATTTAAAATCCTTAAACTAGCAAGAAGCTACACAAAAACGGAGCTATAATATCACAACCATGCCCTGAAATTGTAGCAATCAAAATGAAAAAAAAAATGAGGGCATATTTTGTGACAGTTTTTTTTCTTCTTCTCTCAATCATCAGGGAAATAAAAAAGAAAAAGAAAAACAATGCTATGTGAATGGAGCCAATAAAAAGAAAAACTTAAAAGATAAAAATGCTAATAATCCATTCTCCGTAACTGCCAGCAACTTCCCCTAAATTATCTGAACCCACAAAGCAGCAAGAGGCCGAGTGAGGATAGAGTCAGTTTTCTTTTCATAGCTCCCATGCATAAAAGTCTTCACATAATCTTCCTTATCTCTCATACAAAAATCTACAACATAGTATCTTTCTCTCTCTCAGGTCTCTCTCTCACACACAGAGATACTCTATAGCTACATGCTACAAATATCTAAAATAAAGATCCTTGTGTCTTGTGCATGCCGCATACATTACTAAAACCTCATGTCTTGTCTCTTGTTATCTTCTTCTTCCTGCTTCTACATATGCACATAGGCTTTAATTTCAACCATTACACTAGGCTTGCATGCAAGAACATTGTATTATTGAGTTATGAATTAATGCACCATTTCTTCTATTCTACATTGGTCTAATTTTCCACTATATTTAACTTCTTTTTTCATGTTGCAGGTTGTTTGTTGTTTATGATGGCAAGTAGCACGTACTTCAACTTTGACACTCTTCAAATTCCCCACTTAGAAACAAACACTTTCCATGAAGCCATGCCAGAAGTAGCAGCACCAAACCTCCAACATTTTCTTCCCTACTCAGATGAAAGCTTCTTCCTTTCAAACGCGCTTTTTGAGAACTACATTGACCCAACTTGTGATTTTCTCTATACTCCAGAGATCAATCCCTTCCCTTCACTCAGTCATCATGATGACATTTTCTCAACTCATGAAGATTACAATCTTCTTCCATGCCCTAAACGTCAAAAATGCTGCTACGAGAAACAACAACAAGAACACGCGTTCTTGTCACCGCAAGAGCGTACTACATCAACGCTACCATCCAATTTCCTAGACAGGTTTGTTGTGCATGATAATAACTTCTCCTTCCAAGAGGAGGAACTCCAACAACAACTTTATGAGGTTCCACAATATGGTACTTGTGTGGATCTTCAATGTGAGAAGAAGGGTTGCGAGAAAATCATATCTCCCCAGAGCGTAGCAGCAAGAGAAAGGAGAAGAAAGATCACTGAGAAGACTCAACAGCTTGGGAAGTTGATTCCTGGTGGACCAAAGATGAACACAGCTGAGATGCTTCATGCAGCTGCTAAGTATGTTAAGTTCCTTCAAGCACAAGTTGGAATGCTTGAACTCATGAACACAGAGGTATGTAATGTTATGTTATGGAACTGCTTAACTTTACTTCATTTTAATTGCTTTTAATACTGTCAATCTTTTCTTTCTTGTACTGATTTTAATTTCTTTTTTTGCTAACAAATGCTATAGAGTCTTTTCTTTTTGTCTGAATTAGTTCTTTTGTGTAGCTACATCAATATTTATTTTAACAATCCAAATGCGTATGTGTTTGCCGATTGCCTATTTGGTCATCTAGTAAGTGTGGACGTACACTTTGCTTAGAATTAGAGTATGTTATATTGTTCACGTAGGAAAGTTTGTTATGCTGTAATGTAATTAAGGTTGATTTGGGATTAAGATTTAGCTAGTCCAGTGCATGTCTTCCGTGACTACGTGTTGCTACTTAGTACATACCAAAGGTAACATTGCTGAACTGCGTTGGTTAGTTATTTGTAATTTACTACGTATGACTCACTGTTGTATCCATATCGTGAATTTTTCATTGCTTTGGTTAAAGAGAGAGAGTTAAGGAAAACGGTTACAGGAGGAGGACATGATCTATATAATTAAGAGACTTCCACCAGAGCAAGAAATATGCTTAAAAAACTGTGTTTGTTATGTAACTGCTTTACATGAAATTCTCCACTTGTTTTTCCTTTTCTTTTCTTTTATAATATTCAATGTCTTACTATCTTTTATAGTGGTTATAAAATACATTTCTTTATTGTACTGGACAACATTTGGAAGAGTTAAAAAATAGGGTCATCCGTGATTTACCACCCTTTAAATGAGCCAGTATGTTACTCCAAAAGTGTATCTAGAAATATCAAATCAATGCTTTCAATTTTTCATCTTAATTTTCTTTTTGTTTTTTATGCTCAAATTCGTATCTCCTTCAGAAAATATTTTGTTAACTGTGGCAGGAAGATAAAGCTGAACCTCGTCCTGAAAATCTACATGCTCTAGTTTTTTCTCCCTTTGTTCAAGAGAAGCTGTACACGGAGGAAAGGTGCTTTGTGCCAAAAGAAATTGTCACCACTTTGGCAAATAATCAGGATGTTCAATCAAGACCTACCATCCTTGAGGATCTTAAACAGCTGATTGGGACAGACACTAAGAAGAAAGCAAAGCAAGAATAGATCATCATAAGCTGAACATGTTCATGATCCGTTGTTGTTTGCATTTTTTTGGCTGCTTTATTTTATTTTATTTTCTATGTTGTTGTTATTATGTAATTATTGCCCTCTTATGAGCCTTAGATTAGATTCCGTCCCTAGTGAATTTTCCATGTTGCATGTACAAAGAGTCAAGTTTAGATTAGATTAGATTCATTTTGCATGTAAAGGGAACCAGTACGTGTTTTCCACGTTTAGATTAGCTTAATTATTAATTCATTTTGCATATATGAAGAACCATGATTTAGTTATTTTGAAGTTTTTTAATCATCAAATGGTTAAGTCTCTTGAGGATCCTTCAATGCTGGAGTATAAGCGGATTTGACTCAATCTGCAATCACAAGCAATACAATTTAACCAAATTAAATCTTTGTAGATTGGATAGTGTCAATGAATTAAATTAATTTTAGTTTAATAAACCTAATTAAAATTGAATAAGTGGCCTATTTGAAATTCTGGATTCAACCAAAATTCAATCCAATCCGGATATAATTATTATTATTTTTAATATTTATCAAATATAATTAATATTTTATGAATACTGATTTTTTTTAAAATATACATACTATTCTATTATGTGAAAGAAAAAAATTCCTTTACTATTTTTTAGCTTTGAGGATTTTTTAAAAACACCTTCAATGATTACCAAATAATGTTATATATCAGCACTCCGTGAAACAACGAATTGTAGCAAAGGTATATATGCCATCCCAATTTTACTAATTTGTGATTAAAATATTGGATTAAAGTTTGTCATGTTAAATCACATGAACTTTTCTCCTATACACTTAATTTTGGATTAATTTTCTTTTTAATAAAAAAAACACAATTAAAACAGATAACTTAAAAATAAAGTTAAGGATAAGTTAATTTCTAATTTTTTATTCAAATTTTATTAATAACATCTTTTAAAATTAAATTATTTTTTATCAAGAAGGAGACTTGCTTGCCTTAAAACATAAGAGTTTCTTCCTACACAAAGTCAAGTTTTGATTCTGTAACTATGTAAACAAGCTATAAGTAGAATGAACCTAAAAAAAGTAGAAGATTATTAAATTTTTATTCACGACACTCGCTAAAACCTAGTACCTTGTGAGATGTATCAATATTTGTGTTTCTCTCTCTATATCATTCCTGTGTTCTTCTCTTTGCTCATACACATATATTGCTTTTATTAATAAATAAAAAAAAGTAAAACAGAGAGATAGATATTTAAGGAAGCGGTTAATAATTGAGACGACTATATGGTTAACATAGGAGAGACTTTCGCTACAACAATAATATATTAATAAATTACGTAACTGCTTCAAGTAATTTTCAATTTTATTTTCTTAAATTATTTTAATATTCACTGTTTTTACTTCCTTTTATTTCAGTTGTAAAATTAATTTCTACATTTTATTGAACAACATTCGAGAAATTAAAAAGTGTATACACTTCCCTGAATGTTGACCCTCAAAATACATATACAACAAAGATTTTGAGTGCTCCTCGGTAATCAGCAAAGGGTCACATTGTAAATTTGATAATAACAAATATGAAAATTAAAAACCTAAAAACTAGTTTTAGTTTTCAAAAATATTAAAAATTAAAATTACTCCAAACAAGACTTTAGTTGCTTAATTTTTAGAAAATGTGTTGGGCCCACTTTTTTTTTAGAAAAATAAAAATTAAAAAATTGAGTCGAAAAACATTTTTTTTACCTTTATTCGAGTTTGTAAAAGTGAATTATGTTAATTTTATAAATCTTATTAAAATGTTTCAATAATTTTTTAAAAAAATCAAAATAAGCTTATTTTTTTATTACTTTTTCAATAAATTTCATAATCAAGTGTATAAATAAATTTTGTACAATAACATATTATTAAATAGAGACTTAAACAACTATTTGGTCCAATAAAATAGGAAGTTTTTTTTGTCCACAGCCAAGTAATGTTAAATGATGTTATAACAACTACTTTAACCAATTCACTTATCATTTCATTAAGTGTGATAGGTTAGTCGTGAGTATTTTGTTTTTGGGTAAAATATGTTAAGATTTTAGTAAAATTTGTAAAGTATTAATTTCGTTCTCATAATTTTTTTTTTTTAAATTTGATACCTATAAAAATAAAGCATATTTTTATTGATCTTTAGTGATAACTTCATTAGACAATCCTATAACACTACTACAAAAAGCGCAAACAACGACGGTTATTTTGGCCTTACGATGACGGTTGTTGAACCGTCATCGTTGTACGTGTTGTTAAAAAGGGGTACTTTTGACGACGGTTCCAAAAACCGTCATCGTTTCTAATTTTTTATTTATTTATTTTTTAAAATTAAAAGGAAACGACGATAGTTATTAAGGAAAACCGTCATCGTAGGTCAGCATACGATGACGGTTTTCTCTTAATAACCGTCTTCTTTTCTATTTAATTTCAATTTTAATTTTTTTTAAAAATTAAAAATCTATGAAGACGGTTATTACGAATTAACCGTCATCGTAAGTTAACCTACGATGACGGTTTTCCTAAATAACCGTCTTTGTAGGTCTTTAATTTTTAAAAAAATTAAAATTGAAATTAAATAGAAACGAAGACAGTTATTTAGGAAAACCGTCATCGTATAGCAGCATACGATGACGGTTTTCTTAAATAACCGTCTTCGTAGGTTTTTAATTTTTAAAAAAATAAATTCAAATTAAAGACCTACAAAGACGGTTTTCCTAAATAACCGTCTTTGTAGGTCTTTAATTTTTAAAAAAATTAAAATTAAAATTAAATAGAAACGAAGACGGTTATTAAGAAAACCGTTATCGTATACTGCCATACGATGACGGTTTTCCTAAATAACCGTCTTCGTAGGTCTTTAATTTTTAAAAAAATTAAAATTGAAATTAAAAACCTACGAAGACGGTTATTTAGGTAAACCGTCATCGTATATCATACGATGACGGTTTTCATAATAACCGTCTTCGTAGGTTTTTAATTTTAATTTTTTTGTAAACGCATCTCCCAACTTTTTTTTCGAAATTGGTTTCTATACTACCACATAAATTTAAAAAAATACACCACATTAAAGGGATTTTATTCTATAAAATAAATAAAAAAACTAAATTGTTAGTACTCTAAAATTTAAAATTCAGCTTAACGCTATAAATTTAATTTAATACAAAATTAAATAAAATACCATGCAACAATATGACATACTAAAGGGTCAATACTTAATATGCCTACTTCAGAACTTTCTTCACTGGAGTTGAGTTCATCAATTACAATTTTCACATAATCCCTTTAACAATATGAAGCATTAACGAATGATTAAGTAACTTCTCACCACTTATCCTCTTTTCAGCCACTTCATAAAAATGATTTTCCTTTTTACCTAAAATAGTGAAACATTACAGAAATGACA
>PYAF01001982.1:279584-314727 GCA_007407185.1 Glycine tomentella
GGTTTGATGTTGCAATTGAATTGAATTGTCTCATTGCTTCTTTGTTTGGCTTTGGATTTTGATTTTGATGGGTTTGATGTTGTTCCAATTATTGTTGTTGTTGCCGTAGATATTTGGTGAGAAGTTACTTAATCATTCGTTAATGCTTCAAATTGTCAAAGGGATTATGTGAAAATTGTAATTGATGAACTCAACTCCACTGAAGAAAGTTCTGAAGTAGGCATATTAAGTATTGACCCTTTAGTATGTCATATTGTTGCATGGTATTTTATTTAATTTTGTGTTAAATTAAATTTATAGCGTTAAGCTGAATTTTAAATTTTAGTTTATTAACAATTTAGTTTTTTATTTATTTTATACAATAAAATCCCTTCAATGTGGTGTATTTTTTAAATTTATGTGGTAGTACAGAAACCAATTTCGGAAAAAAAAGTTGGGAGATGCGTTTACAAAAAAATTAAAATTGACATTAAAAACCTACGAAGACGGTTATTACGAAAACTGTCATCGTATGCTGCTATACGATGACAGTTTTTCTAAATAACCGTCTTCGTAGGTTTTTAATTTCAATTTTAATTTTTTTAAAAATTAAAGACCTACGACAACGGTTATTTAGGAAAACCGTCATCGTATGCTGCCATACGACGACGATTTTCGTAATAACCGTCTTCGTTTCTATTTAATTTCACTTTTAATTTTTTTAAAAATTAAAGACCTACGAAGACGGTTATTTAGGAAAAGCGTCATCGTATGGTAGCATACGACGACGGTTTTCCTAAACAACCGTCGTCGTAGGTATTTAATTTTAATTTTATTTTTTTAAAAATTAAAGACCTACGAAGACGGTTATTTACGAAAACCGTCATCATATGACAGCATACGATGACGGTTTTCCTAAATAACCGTCTTCGTTTCTATTTAATTTGAATTTTATTTTTTTAAAAAATTAAAAACCTACTAAGATGGTTATTTAGGAAAACCGTCATGGTATGATATCATACGATGACGGTTTTCCTAAATAACCGTCTTTGTAGGTCTTTAATTTTTAAAAAAATAAAATTCAAATTAAATAGAAACGAAGACGGTTATTACGAAAACCGTCATCGTAGGTTAACTTACGATGACGGTTAATTCGTAATAACTGTCTTCGTAGGTTTTTAATTTTTTAAAAAAATTAAAATTGAAATTAAATAGAAAAGAAGACGGTTATTAAGAGAAAACCGTCATTGTATGCTGACCTACGATGACGGTTTTTCTTAATAACCGTCGTCGTTTCCTTTTAATTTTAAAAAATAAATAAATAAAAAATTAGAAACGATGACGGTTTTTGGAACCGTCGTCGAAAGTACCCCCTTTTTAACGACACGCACAACAATGACGGTTCAACAACCGTCATCATAGGGCCAAAATAACCGTCGTTGTTTGCGCTTTTTGTAGTAGTGTATAGTGTTAGTGCATGTATCTGTTCCCGGCACAAACAAGTCCTATTTCTTCAAATTAATCCTCCTAATCTATTATAAAGAAAGGAATTTAATTTTGATATGGCATCATTACGAAAACTTCTATCCTATCAATTTAAAATAATTATTACAAAACTCAATAGTTTTATGATACATGATAATTTATAATTAAATAGTAATATAAAAAAATTACACCATGAAATACATTTTAATTAGACTCTAAAGTAAATATCAGATGAAAAGATAAATGAGTTTAATGTTTATATAATACTATTTTCCGTGTAAAAAATTTGTCAATAACTACTCAAAAATTACGATTTTATGTTTTGTTTTAAAGTAGTTATTGTAAAAATAAGTAAAATTATCATATATATCTACTTATAATTAGATGAGAGTGAAAAATTGTTATACACTATTTTCTCAAAATATATTTAATATGTTGAAAACATATTGATTCAATATTTTCTTCATATAGCTAGTAAAAAGAGTGATGGGAAAGCAGGAAAATTTACTAGTATTCAACATATAGTAAAACTTAAGAGGAAAAAGAAAGTGTATAGTCTAGAAAGGAAATAACAATAGCAAAGACAAACGTTCAATCTTATATCTCTGTACATCTGCCTACTGGTCTTTTCAGCATTGTTGATTTCAACATGTCATATTTTTGTTAGGCCCAAACGTATCACTTATAAGCCTTATTGGTCTAAGGACTACCATTAACTAAAGGGAAAAACTTTATACACCCAGAAAAAAAACTTATACACCATTCTGAAACAGTGCATTTTCAAAAATATCCTCACTTTTATTACGCTTCATACATACGGATTCGTAAATCCGTAAGATTCTTACGGATTCGCAAATCCATAATTTCTTTTTTGAGTTATACATTTTTCCAAATAATGATACAGTAGGTTTCGAACCTGTGACCTTCAGGTTATTAACCTGACACTTCAACCAACTGAGCTAGTAAGTCAATTATGCTAAAAGCTAATTAATGTTGATACATATAACATTAAATTTTTTAATGTATATTTAATACACGTATAAGTTTACATAATAAATTATGTAACAATTAATTTTGATCTGATAATTAAAGTATTTTTTACATATAAAAATCATAGTTTTAAATAAAAATCATAATTTTAATAAAAAATTGCAGGTCTAATAAAAATTATATTTGTATTTACAGGTTAAATTAAAAATTATATATGTATTTACAAGTTAAATTAAAAATTATATCTGTATTAGACCGACAAATTTTTATTAAACTTATAATTTTTATTTAAATCTATGATTTTTATATGTAAAAAATACTTTAATTTTTAATAAACTGTAAATACAGATATAATTTTTAATTTAACCTGTAAATACAAATATAATTTTTATTAGACCTGCAAATTTTTATTAAAATTATGATTTTTATTTAAAACTCTGAATTTTATATGTAAAAAATACTTTAATCATCAAATCAAAATTAATTGTTACAAAATTTATTATGTGAACTTATACGTGTATTAAATATACATTAAAAAATTTAATGTTATATGTATCAACATTAATTAGCTTTTAACATAATTGACTTACTAGCTCAGTTGGTTGAAGCGTCAAGTTAATAACTTGAAAGTCACAGGTTCGAAACCTACTGTATCATTATTTGGAAAAATATTTCTTAAATTAAAAAAAAAAAACTTACTTACGGATTGGGCCAATCCGTATGGCCCATACGGATTGGACAGTCCGTATAACTCAAAAAAGAAATTATGGATTCGCGAATCCGTAAGAATCTTACGGATTTACGAATCCGTAAGTATGAAGTGTAATAAAAGTGAGGGTATTTTTGGAAATGCACTGTTCCAGAATGGTGTATAAGTTTTTTTTCTGGGTGTATAAAGTTTTTCCCTAAGAGTCTTAGAAATGTTGTTTTTCTAATTTGGGCCCAGGTTCAGTGTTATAACCCATAGTCTTAAGAGTATATTTAATGGTCTCTACTATTTTGTGAACGTTAAGAAAAATGAGCACTATCTTTTATTTTGCAACTTTGTCTTCTTAATTGAAACCCTAGTTTATCTTGTGCGTTGACATCATTTTTGGTGCAGTAGTAACCAGTACCACCATTCTTCGTTAGCTTCAACCTTTTGTCAACCAAGCACTTGAATATAAAACTTCCAAAGGTATCTCCCCGTGCGCCTTCTGATGTCGTGAGGATCAACCACCTTCAACACTGGGAAACAATCAGCCAAATTTGGCCTTCCAACCTCTTTCATGATGTTGACCACCAACTCCTTGAACTCCCCTGCCTTATCACCAAAGTGAATCAAATCCTCCGAGTAAACCGTGTTTGACAACAAATTTATCATGGTCTTGATTCTTGAAAGCCGAACTTTCCAAATTCGCTGTGTTAGAAAACATGGTTCAGAGAAGAGAATTGAATAGACAGAAAAAGGAAAATCGTATTCAATAGAATAAGTAAGGTGAGTATAAAGTGATTACATCAAGCATTTTTATAGACTAAGTGTGCTTGTTTTTTGGTTCAACGCATGCCCACGGAATGAAACAATAAAACATGTTAGAAATCAAACTCAATTTGCATCTCTAGATTAGTCCACAATCTACAAGGATATGGAAGCTTGAAGAAATTTCTAGAAGCTTATAGAAGCATGTAGAAACTTCTAGAAATATATGGAAGCTTGTAGAAGCTTATGGAAACTTCTGGAAGTTTATGGAAGACTGTAGAATCTTATGGAAGCTTCTGGAAACATAAGAAAGATTGAAGAAACCTATAGAAGAATCTAGAGACATAGTGAAGCAAAGAGTAATGAAGAAGATAGGAGAAGAATCTAGAAACATCACAAAGCAAGTATAAATAGGGGTAGAGGCTCTTGGCTAGATGTAAGTGTCTTGGTTGAAAGCAAGTGTGTAGATGTGAGTGTGGGTGTGGAAGAAGCAAATAAGTGTAGACTGAAAGTGAGTTTGAGAAAATAAGTAGTAAAAGTGAGTGAGTGAAACTCAAAGTAGTCCTTGTAAAGTTCAAGTGTGTGAAAGCATTTGTAACTTGAGTTTCTCTAAATAAAAGTGTATACTTTCATTTTCAACAAAACAAACATAGCCTAACAAACTATATTAACTTTCTTAAACTAATTCCTAACCAATTGTATCTCTAATACCAACCTTTTGCATATTTTTCTAAAGTCTCTCCAGTGATGTGAAACTGGGATGAAGGGAAGGTTGTATTCATCATGGTTGGCACCTTTCATTGCATCAGGGATTTTTCTGTTTGTTAAGAACTGGTCATGAATTTGGAGCACCCCTTTGGCCATTTCAGCTGAGGACATCACTATGGTGGTGATTTGGCCGAGTTTCAGGCTCATTGTTGGGCCATGAATCTTGGTTAGGGTGGCCAAGGTTTGGTAGGGCTTGGCACCAGTAGGACGAGGTTTCCAACTATGGGAAGACCAACAGGTCTTGGTGGGAGCTTGTGATCATTTACTTTTCTACTGTTTGGAATTAGTAGTGAATAAGTGAGGGCTCTAACAAAGGTTAGGGTGAAAAGGAAGAGGAGTATGCAAGTGAATGTGTCCATCTCCTGTGAGAGGATGGTGCAGATCCACCTCATAAATTGGAGATGGAAGGATAAGAGAGGACTGAACCTTTTCTGCTGGCCAGGTAGTCATACAGTTCAGATCTGATTGCAATTCACTATATATAATTTAGAGGAGGGGTAGGATATATTATCAACAATATGCTCATTTTAATACATCCTTTATCCTTTATGATTAATTAAAATTCATGAAACTATAATATCACGAGTGTATCTTTTTTTGGTATATAGACCAAAAGAGTATATTTCTTTAAAATGCATACTTAGAACTTGAACTCTAGAGTTATGGTTAAATTGAAACAACTCTACATTAGTGTGATGAATGATATAACGAGTATATCTTATTAAATAAAAATAAAATTTACAAAATTTTATAATTTTTAATAAATTTTAGTTATAAAAATTGAGTTTAAAAGGGTGAGAAGAGAATCATTACTTTATAAATAATTTTGTATTTTCTTACTACATGATTAAAATGATATATGTAGTAAAAAAATTTAGAAAAAGGATCATGTAGAAAGATAGAAAGATTAAAAGGATACAAGTAGTAATTATGTTTAAAAGTCATTAAATATATTTTTTGTTTAATATTTTTTATAAGATAATAGGAAAAATATATCATTATTAGTTATCTATTATTTATTACTCTTTTAACTCTTTGTTTCATTGAAGCACGTGTGGTAAAATAATTTTAACAATTATCATTAATACGGACAAAGTTATTTGGAGAAGTTGTTGTCGCAGCAAATTAAATTTTATATCTAACTTATGGTGTATTTGGCAGGAAGAAAAAAATATTTAAGAAATAGAGGGAATAAAAATAAGAAAAAGTAAAAAAGAAAGAAAAAAAATTGAACTATTGGTTTAAAGTTATTTCATCTAATGGTGGGAGTTACTTTAACACTTAACCATGGAGGACTTGAGTAACTTCTAAAATTTATTTCATCTAATGATGGGGAGTTACTTTAACACTTACACCATGGAAGACTTGGCTAACTAATTTCCTGTAGAACCCGTCATAAATAACTATATATTTGAGAAGTTGTTCTTGGTAGACAATGAAAAACAATCACAAGTGTCCGATGTTATCAAATAATGAACCATTATTTTCACGGGGACCGTACGTTTGACAAAATAATTATTACTAATTAAAAGGAGAGAATTAAGAATTAAATGAGAATTTGAGTTGAGAAAATTCAAGGTTTAGATTTTAAATTAGAAAAAGAGTAAGTGATTAAAGTGGGATGATATTCAATTTAGGAAGCTTCTATAGGATTGGGGACTTGGGGTTCCCCCTATGACAATAAACAAATCAATTCAATTATCCTTGTGTTTTTACGAGTTTCTATTGAAAGTTAATTGGTACTCTTTGTTTATTCTGGAGATATAAAGATGTATCTAATTAAATTGACTCTCTAATTTCATGATCCCTTAATTCATGTATAGTTCTTATGTGTTGCTACCTCAATAAGTTTACTTTAACAATCCGAATGCTGTGCTTGATCACTACCTATTTGGTTATCTAGTTAGTGTGGAGACTTGCTTAGAATTAGAGTATGTTATTATTGTTCACTTAGGAACGTTGTTATTGTTGAGAATTATTAGCTAAGTTTTAGATAATTTTGTTATTGATTGGTTAATAAATCCCTATATTTATGAGATATTTATTCGTTTGATTTATTTTGAATTGGTCACTATTCCTTTATTTTCTATATTTTCTATCGACTATATAAAGCCAACTTTCCCATTCAATAACAGAGATAGTTTTCTCCTTTAACATTCTTTGTTTTCTTCGTACTTAACATTTGGCATCAGAGCCTCTACAAGGGGCCTGGTTTTTTCTTTGAAGCAGCAGTCTTCTTAGATAATGGCAATAGAGGGAACATTTGTGCAACCAGCCATTCCAAAGTTTGATGGGCATTATGATCATTGGGCGATGCTCATGGAGAATTTTTTGCGTTCAAAGGAATATTGGGGATTGGTGGAGAATGGAATTCCTACTGTAGTAGAAGGTGCTACTGATGCACAGAGAACGCACATTGAGGAGCAGAAGTTGAAAGACTTGAAAGCCAAAAACTATTTGTTTCAAGTGGTAGATCGTACGATTCTAGAGACGATTCTTAACAAGGATACAACAAAGAGCATATGGGATTCCATGAAGCAAAAATACCATGGCACAACAAAGGTAAAGCGTGCACAGCTGCAAGCTCTTCGCAAAGAGTTTGAAATTCTTCATATGAAGGCAGGGGAATCAGTGAATGAGTATTTTTCTCGAACTCTCACTATAGTCAATAAGATGCAAGCTAGTGGTGAGGTGATGGGAAATGATGTTGTTGTTGAGAAGATTTTGAGATCTATGACCAAAAATGATGTTGTTGTTGAAAAGATTTTGAGATCTATGACCAAAAAGTTTGATTACGTTGTTTGTAGCAATGAAGAGTCTAAGGATACAAGTATCCTATCAATTGATGAATTGCAAAGCAGCTTGCTCGTGCATGAACAACATATGGGATCTCATGATGAAGAAGAACATGTTTTAAAGATTACTTACAATGATCGATTTGGCGGATAGGTTAGAGGCGGTGGAAGCTACAAAGGAAGATGTAGAGGCAGAGACAGACAAAGTTTTGATAAAGCCACTACAGAATGTTACAAATGTCATAAGCTTGGGCATTTTCAATGGGAATGTTCAAGCAAAGAAGCAAACTATGTGGAGACCCAAGAGGACATGTTGTTAATGGCATTTGTGAACATGGAAAAAGGTGACAGAGAAGATACTTGGTTTCTTGATTCAGGATGCAGCAATCATATATGTGGAAAGAAGGAGCATTTCATTGATTTTGATGAAAACTTCACAAATACAGTGAAACTTGGCAACAACACAAGCATTGTTGTAGTTGGAAAAGGGAATATAAGGCTGCAAGTGGATGGAATGGTGCAGAAAATCAAAGGAGTGTTCTATGTACCAGAACTGAAGAATAATCTGCTAAGCATCGAACAACTACAAGAAAAGGGACTGGCAATTCTATTTCAAAACAACAGATGCAGAGTGTATCATTCGGAGAGAGGATTGATCATGGATACAGAAATGTCAGGCAATCGGATGTTCAGACTACATGCAGTATCTCAGTTTGTTATGCCAACTTGTTTAAGCGCAACGACAACAACAGAAGAGACAGTTCAACTTTGGCATTGCAAATATGGACATTTGAGCTATAAAGGCCTAAAGACACTCCAAGAGAAGAACATGGTAAGCGGGCTACCAGAATTGAAGTCTCCTTCAAAGCTGTGCGATGATTGTATGGTAAAAAAGCAACATAGAGCCTCCTTTCCCAAGAAAAGCAATTGGAAGGCGTCACAAATTTTTCAGTTAATCCACGCTGATATTTGTGGACCACTCAAGCCTAATTCTAATAGTGGAAAGAGGTATCTAATTACTTTTATTGATGATTTTAGTAGAAAAACTTGGGTTTACTTTCTCGCAGAAAAAGCAGAAGCATTTGTCACCTTTAAAAATTTCAAAATCAATGTTGAGAAAGAAACAGATTCAACTATCAAATGTTTGTGCACTTATCGAGGAAGAGAGTTTATGTCACAAGAATTTAAAAACTTTTGTGATAATAATGGTATTCAAAGACAACTAACAGCTGCATACTCACCGCAACAAAATGGAGTTGCTGAGCGCAAAAACAGGACGATTATGAATATGGTTTGCAGCATGCTCTCTTCAAGGAAAGTTCCCAAAACTTTCTGGCCTGAAGCTGTAAACTGGACAGTGCATGTTCTAAATCGAAGTCCAACGCTTGCAGTCAAAGATTGAACTCCAGAAGAAGCTTGGAGTGGAGACAAACCTTCAGTTGAGTATTTTTGAATTTTTGGTTGTATTTCTCATGTTCATATTTCTGATAAGAGGAGAACAAAGTTAGATGATAAGAGCCTGAAATGTGTATTGTTAGGAGTTAGTGATGAGTCAAAGGCATATAGACTCTATGATCCAATTTCTCAAAAGATCATAATAAGTAGAGATGTTGTGTTTGAAGAAAATAGGTTTTGGGATTGGGATCAGAAGTATGAGAAAGCAATTGAGTGTGATTTAGAGTGGAATAATTAGAGCTGTCGAGAGTGATTTGGAAGATGTGGAAGGTGAATCTAAATTTGATGCTGGTGAAGGAAAAGAGATTTATTTGGGCTCTTTGAATGAAGATGCTACTGCAAGCTCAGATGAGGGAAGAAATAGGAGACAGCCTGGGTGGATGAAAGATTATGTGTCTGGAGAAGGTCTTTCCGAAGAAGATAGCGAAGGTCACTTGGTCATTTCTGCAACTGATGACCCAATGCATTTTAAGATGCTATTAAAAGTGAGAAGTGGAGGAAAGCAATGGATGTTGAAATGGACGCAATAGAAAGAAATAACACATGGGAATTGGCTGAATTACCTGAAGGAGCAAAGAACGTGGGTGTGAAATGGGTTTACAAGACTAAGCTGAATGAAAGTGGAGAGGTTGACAAGTACAAGGCAAGGTTGGTTGTGAAGGGATGTGCGCAAGAATATGGAGTGGACTACACTGAAGTTTTTGCACCCGTTGCGCGTATGGAAACAATCAGGTTGGTTGTGGCATTTGCAGCGCAAAAAGGATGGGTTGTCTATCAACTAGATGTGAAGTCTGCATTTTTACACGACGAGTTAAATGAGAATGTTTTTGTGGAGCAGCTAAATGGTTACATTCAAAAAGGAAATGAGCATAAAGTGTATAAATTAAACAAAGCACTTTATGGGCTTAAGCAAGCGCCACGTGCATGGTATAGCCGGGTGGAAGCTTATTTCATCAAAGAAGGTTTCAAGAAATGCAATTATGAGCACACCTTGTTCGTCAAAAGACAAGACAACAATGTGGTAATTGTTAGTCTTTATGTGGATGATCTTATTGTTTCTGGCAATGATGAGTTGATGATTGTTGAGTTCAAAGATTCAATGAAGCGCGAATTCGACATGACAGATCTTGGTAGGATACGATACTTCCTTGGTCTTGAAGTTCTTCAAAAATCTAATGGCATTTTTATCAGTCAACATAAGTATGCATTAGAGGTGCTGAAGAGATTTGGAATGGATAAGAGTAATCTGGTTCATAATCCAATTGTTCCTGGTTTTAAGCTTGTAAAAGATGAAGGAGGAGTTAAAGTAGATAAGACTTATTATAAACAAGTCGTAGGCAATCTTATGTATCTTACGGCTACAAGACTGGATATGATGTTTGTGGTAAGTCTTATAAGTCGACATATGGAAAATCCTACTGAGATGCACTTGCAGGTTGCGAAATGAGCATTAAGATATTTGAAGGGTACAACTGAATTCGGGATTTTTTACAAGAAGGGAGGAGATGAAGAACTTATTGCCTACACAGATAGTGATTATGCTGGGAACTTAGAAAACAGAAAAAGCACTTCAGGATATGTGTTTCTTCTATCTTCAGGAGCACTATCATGGAGTTCTAAGAAGCAGCCAGTGGTAAGTTTATCTACAACTGAAGTTGAATTTATCGTTGCTGCATCATGTGCATGTCAAGCAATATGGTTGAGAAGGGTTTTGGAAACGTTGGGTCAGAAGCAGGAAGAAGCTCTCACTGTTTTCTATGATAGCAGCTCAGCAATTAAACTTTCAAAAAATCCAGTTATGCATGGTCGCACTAAGCATATAGATGTGTGTTTTCATTTCCTTCGAGAGCTGACAAAGAATAGTAGTGTGGAGCTTGTTCATTGTAGTTCGGAAGAACAATTGGCAGATATGATGACAAAGCCTCTCAAATTGGAGCAGTTCTTAAAGTTACGGAAATACTTGGGGATTTGTTCTAAAATGGATATAAACTGAATGTCTCGAATAGTCTCCAAAATTTCAATTTAAGGGAGGAATTGTTGAGAATTATTAGCTAAGTTTTAGATAATTTTGTTATTGATTGGTTAATAGATAGTTTTCTCCTTTAACATTTTTTCTTTTCTTCGTACTTAACAGTTATGCTGTAATGTAATTAAGGGTAATTTTTGTTATACACGTGTTACTGGTACACAGAGTATTTACTAGCTTTACCAATGACTAATTAAGAGTAATTTGGAATTAAGGTTTCTATACTCCACTGCATGTTTTCCGTGTACAAATTGCTGAATTGCCAGATTTGGTTAGTTAACTATGCGTAATTTATTAATCTATGACCCACTGTTGTAATACTATTTATGATATATCCATACTGTTTTTCATTCCTTTTATTAAAGATAGCGTTAAGAAAAATGGTTACTCTGATCTATATAAGAGCAAGCTTCCAGAGCAAGATATATACTTTTTTCCTTAATTATACAATTAATTCCTTAATTATACATTAAGATCCAATTTGGTCCTTCAATTATTAAAAAAATTCAATTTGATTCCTCAATTAAGTAAAAAAATCCCAGCCCTAACAAAGTTTATTTGCTACAACATTATTTCAAGCATTTCAAGGGACAAACATACCTTATATATCATAGAAAATAAAATATCCCCTTTCAAATCTAGCAATGAATCGGTTATTATTGAAAAGAAACAAGTTAAACATCTTCTTTTCTTTTATATATTTTAATTTTAATTAATTAATTAAACTTTAGTGCAATCCGTAGGAGCAAAAGAAACTTTCTTCCCTTCGAGATCGTACATCACTTGAAAATCAAACTGTGCAATATTTCCAAAGATGGAAATTCCACTTAGTGAGCTTGGCACCACCGCCAAGCAAAGCACGTTCCTATCTTGGAACTTAACGAGAAGGTTCTTAGGCTTCAGTGCAACACTAGCTCCGGTAAATTGAAACGCAATAGCAGGAATAGCCATGTTGTCACGATATGGAAAACAAAACGTGAACGGGAATGGAAGATCTTGAGCTGACTCAACACCAAGGGTTTCTTGCAACGAAGCCACAAAATAGTAGTAAAAGGTTGGTTCAAGATACGTCAACACCGTGCCTGAGTCAATGATTATGTTGCCATCGGTTCGACCCGTTGGCACCACGTTTTGTCCAATGGTGACGGCTTCGAGGTTGAGGAAGTAAAAGGTAGGAAACAAGGGTTTGATTATGAGGGGGGTGGACACAACCCCATTTGTGGCTATTATTGCTTCACTCCCAAATTTCAATTTGCTAGTGGAAGTTGAAGAGAAAGGAAGCAAACAGTAGGAGAATTTGTAACCAATTTGAGCACCTAGTTGTGACACTAGTGACAGTGGTCCTGCCCCAAGACCAACTAAACCTGCGATTTTGTCACTTGTACGAAATGTGAAATTATTGTACACTCCACACCCGAAAATAGAGCTAGGAAATGAAACGGTTTGTGCACCACCCGTGGAACCAAAACTTAAGGTTTCAGTGCCCACTACTCCAATGGTGAATGATTTGTCACCGTAACTGTAACTATATATGCACTGACCTACTTTTCCACATTGACGTTGGTCAGGTGGAACTGATGTGCAAGGTTCTGAGTCACATGTCACAGCCTTGAATGTGGAAGACTTAAGGGGTTCAAACAATGGGGTGTCTTGGGGGAAACAACTTTTGCAAGGGGAACATTGTACCCAAATGAGATCACTTCCTGTGTCTGCAATAGCAAGCCTTTCCACGGGAGGGGTACCAATGTATAATCTCATGAGATATTCACCCTGGTCTGGGATTAGAAGAGATTCAGGTAGTTTGTTTTCATCTAGGAAGTGTGATACTCGGTTTAATCGAGAACTGGAGCGTAAGGCAGCGTTTGTGATGCGTTCTGATGGAGTGAGTGAAGGGTTGTAAAAGGGTGACAATGGTGAGTCACGATGGATAAGGTCGATGCTGAAGCCCCTTAGGCCTTCACCGGCTTCTCTAGTGGATATAGAAGAAGGAGAGTATAAGGCTAATAACATGAACACCATGAACACCAGAGGATGCATCTTGAGGAAATGTAGATTCAAAGAAGTAAATGATAGACGGGCAGCACGTTGAACTGTTTCTATTTATAGATCTGAATTTTGCATTTAGTTATTTCTTCATGTCTGATTGGGCCAAGTCAACCTGAGCAAGTAATGGTTTTATGTCTCAACTAAGAGGTCTAATGAGAAATTGTTTAATACTTATTAGAAATGGTTTTCGGTCACACTATGGGGACAAGAAGAAATTAATTGTTCAATAATCATGAGTGATGCATGCGTTCTCAGTCTCAAAAGGTTATATAGAATTGTTTTACAGTATACAAGAGTAAGGTTAAGTTTTGTTTGTTTTTTTAAGGAGTCGGGTTAGTTATATGTATACAGTTTTTTTATTATAGGTTGTTATACATGTTACTACAATATAATTTTTTTTTAACAACTACAATATAATTGAGCTTAACAACATTTGAAAAATGTTACTAAATGTAGTTAAAACAGTTTTACATATGTAGTTAAAAAGTTCATACTGTTAAATGATTTTTTTTTCTAGACCACAAATATCATTTATTTTACTAAAAATAATATTGTTTCAAGAGTGTATCAAAAGATACACATTGAGTTTGTTGTCTGTTTCAATACAATTTAGATACAAAATAAATCCTTTTTATTATACTACACGTATTTTGAACACCTTTTTTCCTTCACGTTATACCCAAATAAGATCACTCCCTGTGTCTACAATAGCAAGTTTCCACATGAGGGGTACCAATGTATAGAATCTCATGAGATATTCTCCGTGGTTTGGAATTCTAACATATGTGGGTGCTTTTTTCATTGAAATCAGAGGGGGAAGCTCAATTTAATCGAGAAATGGAGTGCAAGGCATCGTTTATGATGCGCTCTGATGGCGTGAGTTAAGGGTGAAAATGGTGAGTCACGTTGGATAAGGTCAAATGCTGAAGCCCCTTAGGCTTTGAGTTCTCTAGAGGATACAGTAGAAAGTATGAGGCGAAAGACAAGAAGTGTGTTGTTTATAAAACCAATTAGGTTAATTGAATTGTTTCTATAAAATCAATTGAGTTAATCAAATTGATTTTTACTTGAATATTTTTTTATTTGAAAATAATAGTTCGAAATTGATTCAACTCTTAAAATCAATTTAAAAATGGTTAAAAATCAATTTGGTTTTAAATCAATTTTTAAATTAGTTTGACTATTTGAATATAAAATCAAATCGTTATAATAGTTTGTTTGATTTTTTTTATAGTTTTTGCACACCCCTAAACACTAGTGGAGTCATTTTGAGGAAGTACAGATTCAAAGAAGTAAAGGACAGAGGAGGGAGTAGGTTGAAGGGCATCTATTTATATATATTTTTAGTTTTGCTTGAGTTATTTCTTCATGTTTTGTTGGGGCCAAGTCAAGTTGTGCAAGAAATTAATGGTTTTCTGTCTCAACTCTCAATAAAGAGGCCTAATGAGAAATTGTTTGGTAATTACGAGAAACGGTTTTCGGTCTCAACATGAGGACAATGAAGAAATTGTTGAATAATGATGATAGATGCATCGTTCTCAGTCTCAAAAGGTTATTGTTTAATTTGTTTTACCGTACGTATTTAACATTGAGGTTAGTTATTATATGGAATACATTTTGCATATACGATTTGTTTTTACCTACTACAACATCATTGAGCTCAACAACATCTAAAAAATTAATATTCTTAAATAATTAAGAATAATGTTACTATTTAAATGTAATTAACGTTCTTACAAATGTAGTATAAAATCTATATGTTACTAATTAACATTTTAACACATTAATTGAATCATTTTATAAATATCACCCATTAAAATATGTTTTGTTATTATTATTTAGTGCTGGAGTAGTCTCACCTCAATGTTGGACAACCCAAAATTTAATCAACAACCTCAATAATAATTGTTTTCCGTATGTGCTTAAATGGAAAGGGAAAAGCAGTTCTAGCAACACGTAATGTAGTGTTACTGTCGTCTCACCAGAAGGCTTTGAATTCTCTTAAACTCTTGAAGTAAATTGTGTATGCAATAATATTGTAAAATTATACTGTCATGATCAATTCATAACTCTATCTATGATAAATTTATTAACTTCTACGAAATAATATAGCTATCTTATAGTTATATCAATGATGATTTTTTTATTGTTTAACAATGTAAAACTTTTATACCGACAACTTAAAAAAATCAAAGTCTTGTTTGAATTAATCCATGCATTGTGATGTAAGTGTGAACAATAATGTGGCTTCTTCGTTGAATTAGGTAGAATAAAATAGTAAATTTGTGTTAGTGTTTTACAGATCCAGTGGCAACCTTACAAGAATATGGACTACAGTTGATCATACCAAAAGATATAAAAGCTAGTCTGATTTACAAGCATCTAGGACTATGCTATTGTGTTTTGACAACGCTAAAAGGATATTCCTGATCATTGCTTTAGGCAATTTCGGATGCATCAAACTGTTCCAAAAGAAGTGGAACAATGGGAACGAAAGCAGCCTTTAACAAATATATATGAATTTTGTTATATATGATACCATAAATTATTTGCCCCTCAAATATTCTAGCAAAATCATGGAGTAGACCTGATGGGAAAAATGGACTTAATTTCTCAAAGAGTGGTTAGAGCGTTGGCATGGTGGCGACAGTGCAGATCATTATGGTGAGTACATGCAGTGTGGTATTACGTTCAAGAAAATTACCTAGAATTCTAGAAATATATCAGGAGCATAGTTTTAAAATGTGATCTGCAATGGCAATTGTGACCGCATTTTCTCGCAACTGACCGCAATGTAAAGATTGTTTTACTCACTGTAACCACAATTTAAAACCATGATCAACGGCGTCACATAATTGGAATCAGATTATCGAAAAACAATGTCTTTGTTTAGTTATGCTTTATGTAGCAATTCTTTATGCTTAATTTAGGGATTTTAGATCCTCTACAAACTGTGGTATAATAACGCTAAATTTTAGTCATGAACTATTTTTAAAATATGATTAACAAGTTTAAGTGAAAGTAGAAAATGTTAATTAGGTAAATTAGGTAATATTTTAATATAAGACATGAATTGAATTAAATACAAGATATGTGTTTGAGCATAAAAAAAAAAAAAACTGAAAAATTCGAAGCATTGGTTTGATTAATTGTAGTGACACTCCTAAAGTAATTACTAGCTAGCTTCATTTGGTCAATCATAGGATGACCCTTTTTCTTCTTTTTTGTTTTTATAAACAGGGTGACCTCATTTCCAATTCTTCCGAATGTTTTCCAACATATAAAATGTAGAAATTAATTTCATAAATAAAAGAAATAAAAAGCTGGAAATGTTAGGGATAACAACAAAAAAAGGAACATTTCGTGCATAGCAAGTTACATAACAATTCATTTTTTAATGTATAATTTTTGTTCCGAAAGCAAGTTACACAACAATATCAAAACCATTTTTCAAGAATTAATGAAATGCAGGAAAATCAATATATTTATATGAACAAAGAAAACTAAACCTTTGATTTATGTTTGTTTTATTTAATTATTATTACTTTTAATTGTCTTGTATTTCATAATAAATTGGTTAAAATAATATATTGTTTCCAAAGTAACCTCTGTTGTGCATAATCTCTTATTGTGAAGTATAAAAAAGAGTATATTTGTTATTTATGCGAATAATCATCAACCCAAAGGAAGATTATTATTTGGCCAAATAATATTTATATATGTGGTGATAAATATGTGAAGATTATAAAGATTTAGTCGGCCCAAAGAAAGACTATAGCTTAACATAATTTATTGTCAATGTTTGATTACTGTGTTGAAAATACCACTTACAAATTGATATTTTTGGTCCAAAGATCAAATGTTAATGTTGTGTTAAGTGTCTTGTAAATGGGCCCACGTTGATTTGGATTGTTTGTTAATTTGTCATGTATATACATTTTATTTTAATTATGCATTTGGTATGACATGAATATTAAATATGTTATCTTATTTGTTTTCTATACAGTTTCTATTAATACTGTTAATTATGTTGTTTAGCTAAACATGATTCCTATGTTGAACGGAATGAACTTTAAATTATGAAAATGAGAATGTGAAAATTGTTCTTGGTTGCATGGATCTAGACCTTGCGCTAAGGATGTAGAAACTCACTTCCACTTCAAAAAATCCAAATTTGGATTACATAGAGAAGTGGAAGCACTCTAACTGCATAAGTATGATGATCATGAAACTCTCCATTTTGGAGGTGTTTCGATGCTCTATCATTGAGAGCACTAATGCTGGGAAGTTCCTCAAAGAAATTGAGCAATATTTTTCTAAAAATAAAAAGGCGAAAACGAGTAACACATTAGCAAAATTCGTAACCATGAAGTATAAAGGAAAATGGAACATAAGGGAGTACATTATTGAGATGTCTAATCTTGCTGGAAAACTCAAGGCACTAAAGTTAGAGTTATCTGATGATTTGTTTGTGCACTTAGTTCTTATTTCTCTTTCTGCACAATACGATCAATTTGTAGTGAGTTACAATACACAAAAGGATAAATGCACTCTTAATGAACTCATTGTTCATTGTGTGCAAGAAGAAGAAAGACTTCAGCGAGAAAAGACTGATAGTGTTCACATGACATCAACCTCTCATAATAAGAAAAATAAGAGAGCTAAGGACACTGCAGATGAATCACCCATGCTCCAAGTACACGACATGATAGTAGTGACGTGAATTCCACTACAATTATGCACCTGGAGAACAAAGAGAAATGCACTATACCAAAATTTCATCAAATTTTAGAATAGATTCTTAATCTATATGTATTAATCTAGTTAAAAAATGACTCTTCTCAAATTATCAAAACAGACAATTTAAGATTCAAAACAATAATTAATCCAAATTGTCTGTATTAATCATTGTATTGAATCTCAAATGAAAAACCAAGGTTAACTCATAATGAACACAGCTTATATATATAACAACAATCATTAATAGAACCTACAAATACATTAAAATAATCATACCATATACAACTTTTATCAACTAATTTCAAGTATGTAATAGATTGAAGCGAATATAGTATTTGCAGTGAATATTTGAACAAATTGAAGTTAAATATTTGCAGTGAACATAGTATTTGTTAGAGAATTGTTACCTCAATAACTAGGCTTCTGGGTGATATTCGATCATATGAGATATATTCTCAATAGATTTGGCTAGTCAAATCTTTTTTTTTTCTATAGAAAAATCTAAATTTACTAATTATTAAAATTATCTAATATTTTATTTTCTTTCAAGATATATTAAGATAAAACATTATAAGATTTAAATTATTCTCAATAATCACAAATTCAAATATAACAAATATCTTATTCAAACTAGATATACAATGCTATATTATTACTATAATAATTATCTTTACAATAGTGATAATCTTTTAATCCTTTTAATTAGGATATCAAGATGTCACGCTTTATTTTATAGTTATAAAATAATCTCAACAATCTTATATCAACACAACTAATCTTTTTTATTGATAAATTAGTTGTTTTACTCTGTTAATTTTAAATGAAGTAATTAAAACAAACACAATTTTTATTTATTCAATTATTTCAACGATATTAATATATCATAATACAAGCAATCCTTATATATATGTATGTATGTATGTATGTATGTATGTATGTATGTGTGTGTGTGTGTTAGCATAATCATTTTAATTCAAACAAATTCTGGCACTAACAATTTTTAAACTAAAATTAATAACAATAAATATATTAAAATTTTAGGATTTTACAGTTTTCAGGGCAGTTCGATTAAGATGTAGGATCGAAAATGTAAGCGATCTGATTTGATCCGATCGGGTTTGATGAAACCTGATTACTCGAGTTGAGTTGATCCTATTTAACTTAGTTGACAGTTTTTTTTTTTCCAATTCATATAACATGTTAAATTGTTAATAACTATTATTGAATGACATAAAATATACTCTTATAATATTTTTTTTATCTTAATAATAATATATAATAATTAATTATTATCATGTTGTTTATGATATAGTATGATATTTATAAGTTTTATATATTTTAACTAGACATATATAATCATCAGATAATTTTTGTACTTGATCTTAAAAAATAAAAGTTTTCTTAGTTATTTAATAATAATATGTACAAAATAATTTATATAATAAGTGATTATATAATATTTATATTTTGATCATATTTATATTTATATAAGTCTTAATAAATTCTTAGAAATCATTGTGAATATTTATATAAGTCTTAATAAATTCTTAGAAATTTGTTTCACAATGATGCAGGCAATCAAAACATATTTGTACATGTAGTATAACTCATTATTAGGTTCTAAATAAAAATATATTAGGGTTAAGGATTCAAAATCACCCACTCCTTCTTAGTCACTCATTTAATTAACTATTAAATATTTTATTATTTTATTATTGGTGGGCTGCTGATCCGGTGGGCTGGCCCAGTCTTAGCCCACGTATGACCCACATTTTTGTGGACCGACTCGGTCCGTTTAATGAATGTGGACTTAAAATTCAAACTCAACCCACATTTTTTCGTAGGTTAAACGGATCGGCCCGCCGTGTTAGACCCGTTTTGTCATGCCTAAGTTTACCCATTGGTTCTTTGACTCCAAACGGAACCAGTAAGGTGTTTCTGTTCACTGGATTCCTCTGGTTGAAAGTCAGTCAAATTAGCGGATGTTGTCCCTGAGGCTTTGGTTCTCTTCTTTAGCCACTTACAACACCCTTTCATGTTCTTCGCGAAGATCCTTGTTTTTGGTTCCTCATCAAATACTCAACAACAACACCCTAATAAGCAACAGCTCCAAAAATCTTAGTTGCTGCTATGAGAAACCCATTAAGCAAAATGCGATTTTTGCAGTTTCCAGTGACCTCCAATCTTCTTTGTCTTCTTCCTTCCCCAAAGATTCTCCCTTTTCAGGTACCCATTTCCATTTAGGCTAAAATATGTTGTCTTTGTGACACTGACATGAACCGATATGCATAATTTTGAACTCATTCCCTTGCCATGTTTTGCAGGATTGGAGGATGCTTTGGTGAGTTATCTCTTTGGGAAGAAGAGGGCAACTGACATTGCTCACATGTATGTACTAATTGAAAATTGAAATGCTTCTGTTTTCAAAATTTCTGCTTGATTTTTCCATTTTTCAAGTTAGTATTTGGGGGGATAAGTCAGTTTGTTGTCTAGGTATTTTCAATTTTGAGTTGTTATTGTTTCATCTAATAAAGGGGCGGATTAAAATTTCAATTTTTTTGTACATGCTGTTTTTTTTTTTTTTTTTTTCTCTTTCTCTCAGCCATGGCTGATACCGATATGCTAATCTAGAACTATTGTGTCAGCTCTATTTGTTGTCACAAATAATCATATCAATAATTTTTATTTTAAATTTTAAGGTAGGCATAGGCGGATGTTTTACGAGAGCGTGATACTAGAAAATTACATTGTATATGATTCATTATGATTATTTACGTGAGTGTTAAGACTTGGAATTGATCTTATGCTGCATTTGTATCACACAGAGTCACAAAATGCTGAGCAATTTAACTTTTTGTAGTCCAAAATTCTAATAATTTGTGGCAAAATTCTCTTTGTTATATAATTTAGATGGCCTTTGCTATATGTACATTTCAGTTTCCATGAGTATAAAAGGTGCTTCGGTTGAGTCAAAAGTAAACATATTCCATTTTGTTACAGAACACTATTCGACAGGCCTGCTACTTGTACTTGTTATTATTCTCATATTTATCTATATAGATTTAGCCTTGATAATAGCCATATTTCTTGTTCCTACCAGGGTGTGGAAACATGTTGTTCAGAAAGGAGACACTGTCATTGATGCGACTTGTGGCAATGGTTTTGACACCTTAGCAATGCTTAATTTGGTTGCTGATGATTCTCATAATGGTTGTGTATATGCATTGGACATTCAAAAAGATGCTTTAGATAACACTTCACTCTTGCTGGAAGAATCACTTAATCCCAATGAGGTCAGGACTATAAACGAGCAAATAGTTTCAACTTTGAATTGGTGAAAAATATTGTATAAAATAGTTTGTTATATAGCCGCACACAAAGTTACTAGGATAACACTCGATCCTGCTGTAGTCTTGGCACCTGAACTGGCCTAGAGCCTTTTATTTTTGGTGTAGTTAATTTGACAACAATTAAGAACTTTCATGTCACCAACAATAATTTCAAAATACATGCAGCGACAACTTGTCAAGCTCTTCAATATCTGCCACAGTAAAATGGAGAATGCTGTTCCAAGGAATGCCTCAGTTAGGTACTCGCTTCATGTTTTCTTAACCTCATTCCCCTGTTCCTACTTCATGTTTAGAAGCCAATGATAACAAATAACTGGTGCAGTTAATTTCATTAGTAAACCCTCATTTTAGTCTCTGAAATTGTAAGTATTTATCAATATAGTCCTTGAATTTATAAAATTATTGCTGGTGTCTCTAACTTTGCAAAACATCATTCACTTTAGTTCTTTATTTACATGAAGTGACAGTGGAAAATAAAGGGGAGAAAAGGAGTCAAATAAACGTCCTTTGGCAAAGTCAAGGATTAAAGTAAGGATTATGTAAAGTTTGGAACTAAAGTGATTTATGCTTATCATGTTGGAGACTAGGACTGGGGTATACTCATATTTAATTATATTCTTCATCTTATAGATTTATTGAAAACAGAATTATAATTTCAATCTTTATTCCAACTTTGTCTCATCTGCATGAATCTTATTCAAGGCTAAACAGATAGTCTCAAAATTTACAATGAGTTGATATAAAATTTTCATATCATGCCATTCCACTTTCATGGTCGGGCTTTAATGGCTGATTTGATTGTAGATTTAGGTTGGTAAACTCACATTTGATAAAGTCCATATGGAGCTAATCATATATTATTGTTGTCTAATGATTGATTGTGTCATTTTAGTAGCTCAGTGGATTGCAACAACCATACAGGAATACAGGATACTACCAAAACAATTTTCAAAAGAATTTTATGTTAAATTATTATTTTTCCACGTTTCCATCAATTGGATATGAATACAAAGCTAGAAAAAAAATAGTAATTTTGAATGTTGATTCACAAGCCTAACCATCAGTATAGAGTCTACTTAAACATTACATTGATACAAAGATTATCAATATTAGCTGTAACCCTGAATAATGATTGCATTTATGTATTTATTATTATAAAACTACATATCATGGTGAGTGGCTATGGATACAATTTCCTGAACATTTAAGGCTTGTTTCTATCTTAATATTCTGCATAGGCTTGTTGCATTCAACTTAGGTTATCTTCCAGGCGGTGACAAAGAGATAATAACAAGATCAGAAACAACATCACTAGCATTGGAAGCTGCAAAGAGAATTCTAATGCCAGGTGGGCTTATCAGCATAGTGGTTTATGTTGGGCACCCTGGAGGACGGTGATAATTCTAACCCTTTGTGTCATTAATATATCTTTGAATTGCCAAATATGCCAATTTTCCATCAATGTTTTGAATTATCTATGACTTTTTGAAGCATAACTAGCTTCAGTGAAGCCTTAAGCATCTCAATTAGTTCATTAAGATATATTGAAATAGTTTTTCCTGTTTTATACAGGCCAGCTGAGCTAGCTTGCATGATTTTGTGGTCATCATATATTTTTTTGAAAACTTTTTAGATTTCATCTACATTGCATTTTCAATGTTTAATACATCATTATGTGTTGGAGTACAATTGTGAAGTGAAATCCCACATCGGATAGGAATGGGAAGGTTGAGCACCATATAAATGATGATAAGACCCATAAATATGAGCTTTAAGGTTTTGAGTTAAGATGGTGTTAGACTCACTTATATGGTTGTCCATGGTCCATTGGTGAAATCTTCCCAATGTTTACTCCCTTGGGACGGTAGGTCCTGAACTATTTAAGAAATTTTTAATAAGGTCTTTACTTTAAATTAAAACAATTTTTAATTGGATCCTGATCTTCATTTTTTATAATCAGGTCCTTGGGGTTAGTAAAACCTCGACAAATTGTTATTTTCAGGCTATTTCAAAGCACCATAAACTAATTCTAAGGGCTCAATTACTAAAATTTTACAACCCAATTATAATTATTATTTTTTTTAGTTTAGAGATCTAATTAAAAAAATTCAAAAAGTTCAGGGCCCTATTGATGAATTAAACCAAGTTTTAATGACATTTACTTTTACGGTAGTATAGTAAAGGGAAATACTCCCTAAATGTTTTATACATTATTTGGTCAACTTCGTATAATAATGGGAAATACTTCCTAAACAAAAATGTTTTGGCTTGTTTCCAGGGAAGAGTTGGAAGTTGTTGAATCTTTTGTTGGTAGATTGTGTGTTGAGAATTGGATCTGCTGCAAGCTCCAGATGTTAAACCGGCCATGTGCTCCAATACCAATTTTCTTATACAAAAGATAATGTAAATTAATACCTGCTCTGATTTCTTGGTTACAATTCATTAACGTTCCTAGTCCTTATAAAACTGTAAATTCTATTTTGTCATATTTATTTAACCAAAGTGATTGTCTTTATCAGAGGCTTCATTTGAATTCTCCCAATCATAAGTGTTATGTGGGTTGTGGAATTCATCTTCACACGTTCTTGCTTTGGAGCTTATACTGCCATTAATCTCATAAATGTGCACCTGCATTGTCCTTCCTGCTCAGTCATATGTTCACAAATGCAGAAGCATATTTGTAGTAATTGACAAATTGTCAGTCCATGAATACACCAAATTATTGAGTATATGATGCATAAGTAAGCGTCAGGGTTATTTTAAATTTATAATTGACTTGGAGTAAATTAGTCATGTTTCTAGCTACCCTGCCCCTTGGGATTAGGTATGTATAGTTGCAACTTGCTAATTATTTCTGGTTGAATTAATCATTTATTTTTTCATATTCTTGATTACAAACTCCTTTGGTACTTATCCAAATAAATTAATGACTTACGGGAAAAAGTGTTGCATTATTGCGGCTTAACAAACTCTACCTAGGCCATTACTTTACAACTTACATTTCGTTAACCCCCACCCCACCACTACATATCAAACCACGTATTTGTTTACGTGAAACAAGCTCAAAAGCCTACTTCCATGAGTTTTCTTAACATTTGTGTCAAGACTCACCACAATAAAGCTACAAGCAAGACACAATGCTTTGATCCCTTAATGCCATATGCTTGTACCAGTCCCCAACTTGAGCGACACCCTTTTTACTTAGCTTCCTCCTATGTGCACTCCCTTTCCTTCCCCCTGAACTCTTTGGTATTTCGCCCCCATGTATGTTCTTGTGAAAACCCACCCATGTGTTTATTTTTAACATAATCCCAAGGCATGCTTTGAGATTCAACGTCCAACTAGCTAGAAAGACAGTATGCAAATCCTCCCCTTGTCTTATTCTGTTCCCAGGAGCGTACCTGTATAACTTGTATAATATCTTTCATCTCTTTTCTTGTACTTGTTAATGTGCGTGCATTTTGAGTCAGTCATATTGTCCATACTCCATACTACTGCAAACCACACAACATACCACCCCCATTTAGCTTGCTATCCAATATTTAGAAGCCCTCTCCATTGGTGGAAATTGATTCTCACGTCATTATGCAGTATTTTTTTTTAATGCTTTAAGTCATTATGCAATATTGACCTAAGGTCCCACCAACAAACACTTCACACCAAATTTGGTGCGAGATCTCACAACCAATAAGGTGCTCTTTTTTTTTTTTTTTTGTATTTTATTCTCACACTCACAACCTTTAAAATTAGATATAAAAGACTTTTAAATCCAACAAAATAGTCATATGTAACACATATTGCATTTTGACATATATAAGATACAACTTAAATATAAGAATATAAGCTACATATTTTATGTCTTCCTGTGTAAAGTTCACCTATATCAAACTTTAAATACTTCCTCTCTCACTTTTAACTAATTCACACCTTTAAGAAAGTCAATTAACATAGTAACATTAAATTTATTAACAATTTGCATTATTTTACCAAAATTATTCATAAAATTATTGGAACTCATAATATCTCTTTCCACTTAATTACTTTCACGTTATTAATTAATGTGTAGCCTTTCAAAAAGAGTAACAAACATGGGGTATAGAGAGAGAAATTAATATATCTATGAGAGAGAGAGAGGGTCACTAGAAAAGTAGGGGTTGGGGGGTATACAAAAAACTAGTGAGATATGGAGGACATTGCAACCCTCTTTTTCTCTAGGTTTCCTAGTGATTTTAGTACTACAAATTTGTGGTCCATTTTTAGCAGATGGGAAAAGGTGAGAGGTGTTCATTGCAAAATATAGGAACAGATGGGGTAATAGGTATGATTTTGTGAGGTTATCGGGTGTATAGAACACTTTGGAGCTGGAAAAAAACTAGATAAAATTAGAACCAGAAATGTCAAAATGCATGTCAATATTCCAAGATATAAGAGGGGAGTATATGAGCTATAGGATAATGAATGACAAAGGTGAGGGAAGATGATTGTTGGCGAGGTAGATACAAACGTCTCAAATAGGGGCCATAGTGAAATAAAGAATACAACTAGAAATATAAACACTACCAAAGCCCCAAAATGGCATCAAGACAAGGAATCAGGAAAATCTGGCCCAAGTATCCATCACGTGAATTTGAAAACTAGTGTACGATTCATATGCACAAGGGGCCTCAAGGTGGTCACAAGTGGGGAAACACACAATGGAGAGCTACACAAAACAAAGAGGTAGCGACTGGAAGCAAGGGTAGGTGTGATAGGCAAATTACTATAGAGGAGTGTAATAAGAATTGGCACGACCAATGGTTAATTGGGAGACTAAATGACCTATCGATCTTTGATAAACTACATGAGGTTTTGGCTTTGGAGGATATAGGTGATGCCCGAATGAGATATATGGGCGGTGAATTAGTTTTAATCATGGGGATATCTGAAGAAAAGACAAAAGAAAAACTCAACTCAAAAGATGTGGGTTTCCTGTCAATCTTCCATTCTACAAAAAGATGGGACACAGGAATCAAAGTAGGGAACAAACTAGCCTAGATATCGTGTTCTGGTGTGCCATTGAATCTATGGGGGAAGTTGTGTTTTTCCCAATTGGTTGCCATTTTTTGTGGTTTCGTTGGCCTTGTTTAGATTTCATCACTACAACTGATTGCAATACACCAAGATATTATGCTCAACATAGAGTTACACAAAGAAATAATGGAGGAACAAAACATATGACAAGTTAAATAGTGTAGTTGTTAGCTAGGGAGGAATGAGAGGTCTACTAGTGATGTTGGCTCGCTGGGTAGTTTTTGGGGGTGGAGTAAAAGTCATCTGACTTTCACTGCTCTGAGGATCTATATGAAGTTCAATGACAAAACGAAGATGATATCGGGGGTAGAAATGATGGTGAAAGAAGGACGATCTGGTGGCGTGGGAGAATCAAGCATATACCCAAAGTAATTGGTTCAGCCATGGGTTTACTTTGTTTGTGGAATACGAAAAGCTTGGAACTAATCAATTCTTTCTTTGGTGATGGATACATCGGCTTGAAGGGTGTTTAGAGGGGGACAAATTCATTACTAACCATTGTTAATGTAAACGTTCCTTATGAAAGACAAAAGAAGGCGAAGATGTAGGAGAAACCGAGGAACTAGTACAAAAAGGGTTAATACCAACATTAAGTGTTGGTGCATCTGTGGTGATTTTAATTGCATAAGAATAATGGAAGAGATACAAATGTATTGGTGTTGGAGATTATATTTGAAGCCATGAAGCTTGTTGATATTTCGATGGTGGAGAAGAAATTCACTTAGCATAGACCAAATGGAAGTTCTTGGAGTAGGATTGACCAAGTGTTTGTATCTTCCAATTGATTGGAGGTTTGGCAAGGGTGCACTTAATATAACTTGGATAGAAATATCTTGAATCATTGCCCCACTGTGATGAATAACACCTTTATTAATTGGGGGACCAAGCCTTTCAAAGGGGTGGATTGTTAGTTCTTTGACAAGAGGTTTGAAGCATATGTGAAAGAGGTGTAGAGGGGTTTGGAAATACATGGGTGTGGCACTTTTGTCCTTAAAGAAAAGATCAAGGCCTTGAAGATTAAGTTGAAGTGGTGGAATAGTAATGTGTTTGGCAATCTAGAGAAAAGACAAAGACAAATACAAGAGAAGATCAATGAAATTGACCATAAAGAATATGTAAATGGGGTGGTTGATGAAGACAATGTGGTGATGAAGAATTTACAAGCAAAATTTTGGGATGTAGTGAGGTGAAATGAATCATTATTAAGACAAAAAGCAAGGTCTAAATGGTTAATGGAAAGGGATATAATTCAAAATACTTCCATGCCGTTGTTAATTGGAAAAGAATGAAGAACATGTTAAGGGGACTGAATATTGATGATAGGTGGATGGAGGAACCTAGGAGGGTTAAAGAGGAAGCCAATAAGAGCTTAGCTAGGGAGTTTAGACCAATATATTTGATTGGATGTATGTACAAGATATAAGCTAAAATCATAGCTAATAGATTGAAGAAGGTATTTTCAAGTGTGATAGATCAAAGACAAAGTGCTTTTTTCAGCCGGAGATTATTGCTTCATAGTTTCTTAATAGCAAATGAAGCCATTGATTAAGCAAAGAGGAGGAAAAAGAAATGTCTCATTTCGAGGTGGATTATGAAAAAAAATACGTATGCTTCCGTATGTTGGAGTTTAAAGTTTTACATGATGAACAGGTTGAGTTTTGATGAGAAATGGATTAGGTGGATAAAGGGTTGCTTATCTTCTAGCACTATTTGGGTGCTAGTCAATTGTAGTCCACCATTGGAATTCATGGTCCAAAGAGGCCTTAGACAAGGGGATCATTTAGCACCATTCTTGTTTATCATTATATCAGAAGGCTTGAGCAGGATGATGAAGGAGGCTATTTGGAAAAATAATCATTTCAAGCTTCTTAGTGGGAGAGTAAACCTCTTGCAATATGTGGATGACACACTTTTCTTTGGTAAGACCTCCTTGAGTAATGTCATTGTAGTGAAGAACATGCTAAGATGCTTCAAACTCATTTTTGGATTGAAAGTCAATTTCCACACAACCAATTTTGGTGCAATTAGGTAGCTACTTTGAATATGGAGAGGTATGCGGATTTGATGAATTGCAAAATCCTCACTCTTCTTTTTATTTATCTTGGAATTCGTTTAGGTGCAAACCCTAGGAGAGAAGATACTTAAGACCTTGTCATAAAAAAGCTTGAAAAAGTTTATTTAGATGGAAAACTATTTTTTTTTTCATTTGCGGGAAGGTGTCTCATTAACTTGGTGTTGAATTCTCTACCATTGTTTTATATGTCTTTTTTTTATGTCCCAACCATGGTAATAAGGAAAATTGAGATCATTGAGTGTTTTTTTCTTTGGGGTGGGGAAGGGGGACATAAGAAAATTTGTTGGGTTAGTTGGAAAAAGTTATGTAGACCACAAAGTCAAGGTGGGGTTGATTTGAATAAGGCATGCACTCCTATCAAATTGGAGGTGGGAGCTTTTCAATCAACGTGAGGGGATTTGGACTAATTTGATTATATCAAAATATGGAGGGTGGAGAGGACTACTAAATGAGGGGATGGAGACTCATTCTTATTTGTGGGGGTTTGGAGGAATCCAATTGGTTTGAAAAACTTGTTGAGTGGAGGGAGGGTAGCAATTTAGAAGTGAGATTTTGGAGTGACACTTGGTTGGGTGAGGAATGTCTAGCTCATAAATTCCTAAGGTTATTCGTTATTAATTTCAAATTAACAAAAGGAATATATTAAGGAGTTGGGAGGGCAACAAGTGGGTGTGGAATTTAATATGGATGAGAGAATGTTTTGTATTGGAAAGGACTATGTTGGAGTCATTACAAGGTATGTTATGTGAGGTTAACTTTAGAAGAAACCAAAAGGACACTTGGATATGGCTGGGGAAATTTTGATAATTTCACTGTAAGCTCGACCTATAACATCCTTTTGGAGAGTATGTTTAGTATTCATGAGGATTAAACTTTGTTGTTGATTTGGAAGATGCAAGTTCTACCTCAAGTAGCATTTACGGTGTGTCTTTTACTACAAAATAAACTACCAACACGTGGGAATTTAGTTGCAAGAATTATATAGCTTGAGGAACATGAGAAACAATGTCCTTTTTGCTCTGATTTTGATGAAAAACTGATGCATACACTTTTTTCATGTCCAGTGGCAGATGGTATTTGGAGATGGTGTTATTCATGGGTGAATTTGAGTCCACCTTTTCTGAAGACCCACTTCAACACTTTCTTGAACATGATCAGAGTCAACTGTCTCGTAGGGATGGAAAAGCTTGGAAGGGCTTTGAGAATAATAGAAAATCAATTATTTTAAAATTGTATCTAAAATGATGCAGAAGATGCGGAATGCTTGTATCTTTAAAGGAGAAATAGTGGTCATGGAGTGCATCAAACATGAAAGTAAGTTCTCAATTTGGTCTTGGCTAAAAGAATAGTCAACTTATTCACTTCTCTGGTTTGCATTGTTTAAAAATGTCGTTATTATTTTTTTAGTGCAAATGATGTTTAAATGTGAACGTGGCTGGTAAAACAAATGGGCAATTCCAAATTCTGTCATAATAGGTATACTCTATGATTATTGATCCTTTAGTACCAATAAAACGAATTCCAATCAGGGGAGTAGGGTTAGAGTGCAGCCATGCTGAAACCGTGGAGCATACAAATGTAGCTGGGGGGAAAGAAATTCACCATAAGCACACATGAAAGTATATAGAGAAAAACTAAAGACACCTTCAGTCCTTAGCATAAAGCTTCACCAGGTTATCAACATTGATACCGGCGACTACGTCAATCTACACATTGTTGGATACTTTAATCAATTACATGTCCATAATCACACTTTTATTGATTCAAATGGATTTATTAAAACCTTGCTAACTTACACCAAATGCAGGTGGAAGGCACCATATAGTTTTTGTGGTTCGATAAAGCTAGTTGTATGTTACCCGCAAAGCCATAAAAAATAAAACCTATTATGCATATTTATTAATTACCATACCGTTGAAGGATAAATATACTCATCTACTTTATTGAAATTTTTATACAATCCAATATACCTCTAGAGCTACCGTCTTTGTGGGGCACAAAGAATCAAAATCTTGTCTTGTTCTTATGTTGTTTCCAATGACAAACAACATTTCCCCCTCAGGTTGTCTATTTCCCATACATGCACGTATTCATGATAACACTGTAAGTTCTTATGAATAAAATAAACAAACCAAATTTTGATAGGAGAAGGAATAACAATGTCTTTTACCTGCTGAAGGTTAAATACATGTATATGCACAAACTTGTGCCTCCAATAAAGTCAGATTCATGTCAGTTGTTGGTTTGAATGCATATGTAACTTTTTGCGACACAAACTCTTATCAAACTTGATATGCATGTGTAAAACTGCGATATTATATACACCAATGATATTATATAGTTACTAACTGTTTTCTTCAAATAGCAAAAATAATAAAAAAACAATAACCACCTTTACAAATCCTTCATGCACATTTGTCACCAAAGAGGTTAACTTAGAAGTCAGTGTCCTCTTGTACTTACTAATGAACAAGTATTTATTACCCACACCATCTACTTTGAAATCATCTTCACATGTTTGTACACACTTGACCTTTGGTGGACACATCTTCACGAATGAATGTCCCCTTGCAATTTTCTCAGTATCCTCATCATTTTTGTCTCTAGAAACGTAAATGGTGTCTATGTTTTTAAACTTTTTCAAGCATGTGTCAACATTAGACTCATTTGCCTTGATTCCTTCTCTCGTGTCTGCCACCAAAGAATGAACTTGTCTGACTAAAACTTTGGTCAAAGGGAGACCAACTTTGACTTGGTTGGAAACCAACGTTTTTCGGTGACGCTTTCTTTGAGTCAGAACCTTTTTTTTTTTACTGTCCAGAACCATGTTCTTTATGTCATGGTTTCTTTTTTTTCCATATCATCCATTCGAGTATTCAGGGCCTACATGTACACAAACAAATGTAACTATATACCTTCATGCAAAAATTTATTTTTTAACACCAACATTTTTTAAAAAGCAAATAGCTGACCTCCATGCCTTGAAGCAGATCACGTAAGGTACTTTGAAGCTCGAATTCTGTATGGTTGACACCAGCATGATTTGCTTCATCTGTTGTCTGCACACCGGACACCTAGTTACACTGAAAAAAAATATCCATAACATGTATTTAAAACTAATATATTATAAATATAAAATTAGCAAATAAATGTTGAACAAAAATACAATAGCTCCAAAAGTAAACACATGTACAATACATTTTGCATGACTTGGTCAGGAGTTGCATGCATGAGCGTCGTCCAAGTCAGTGTTGGGGCATATTTCCATGTTGTCACCCCTTCAAAACAGTTGTTGGCAAGTTAAAATGTATTTATGAAGGAACCTCATACCAAAAAGACTACTTAGACCAAAACATATTTGCGGTTAAAATGCTTATATTAACTAAAGGTTAGCTTGTTCTATACCTATTTAATTTGTTACTGAGATTCAGTTTCAGTGTTCTTCTCCATCACCGAAAGAAGGTCTTAGAATTATTTAATTTTAAAAAAAACACGCAGCCATATTTACGACTGTTCTAATGGAAGAACCATCTTAAATATGGCCCCTTCTAAGACGGGTCTGCTTCCAAACCGTCTTAGAAGGGTACATATCTAAGATGGTTCTTCCTTTAGAACCGTCGTAGATATGGTCCCAATTTTTTTTTAATTATTTTAAAATAGAATTAATTCTAAGACGGTTAGGGTACCAAACCGTCTTTGAATGCTTTAGAACCAAGAGGGTTACACAACCGTCATAAATGGTTACATTCAACGACTGTGTCAACAACAACGGTTATATAACCGTCATTATAGGGTCTATGGAACCATTATAGAATAGTGCTTTTACAATAGTGCTTGTATGGTGTTAGTGTGGTGTCGTCTGCTTAGGTAGTTAATTACTCACATTAAATGCATTCTGCATTCCTTTTGAGAGGGAAATATGAAAGGAGAGACTTTGGTTAATGTGTATGTGACTAATGTATCATGACCTATCGATGCTACCCACAATGGCCTACAATTTTAAATGGAAATAAACTTTATTTGGGTACATTGGTGGTTAAAAATATCTGAACTGCCCAATAATATATAATTATATTACTTAAGCAAGTTTTTTAATTAATATTTTACATGTGTACCATAAGAGCTTATGACCACCTGGGTTTAACGAGTTAAAGTTTTTTGACAACATTGAAAAAGTCATATTTGGTGCTCACATTAGTAGTTTAGTTTATTATAAGAAAAATGAAGGTCATTTGTTCCCAAGCTGTATTAATGAAAAAAAATAATGGTTATTTGTTGATGATCAATAATACCTGTTATAGCAGGTTAGTTACTGGGATTTTTTAAAAATATAATTAATAAAATATTAAAAAATCTTAAATATAATTATAATCATTTTAAAACCCCTTTTACTTCCCTTCTCTTACTTCTCCGATTACTCCTCAAGTTTTTCACACAAAATTTCCAAAAAAATAAATATTTATCCAAATAATACAATACAAATATATTTATCCAAATTATACACTTTACAATAGCAAGCTAGCAATTGGTTCTCTTTTCTCATTTACTTTTTTTATGTAGTTAAGAAATCGATTTAGAAACCAATTTCTTAACTATTATTTTTTTTATACACATTTAGAAATAGGTTCTTGGAAAATCAATTTCTAAAGGTCTTTTTTTTTTTTAAAAAAAAAAAGCCAATTAGGAAATCGGTTCTCTAGGAATCAATTTCATAATGTGTTTTTCTTCTTCTCAAAAGATTGTTTTGATTTTAATTTTTTAACTAGTTTTTTTTATTTGTTTTAATTGTGTCAATTTTTTATTCTACTAATTTGTATATATTAATTTATAAAAAATATCATTTATCTACAATAATATTTTTCTTACAAAAATAATTAATCCTTAAATGAAACTCAATGTAACTAAAAAAATAAAGATGAAACCAAGTTTATTTAGATTGAAATAGATAAATAAATAAAGTTTATCTATAATAGGTGATTTAGATAAATAAATAATTGTTTATGTTTATGATATTTTATTGATCGAATGTTAGTGTAATCCCTAAATATAAATTGTGTGTTAAATAAAATTTTTATTAACAAAAAATAAATTTTATTTTTTATTGAAAGGTTAAAATATTTTTTTAAAAAATGGAAATGAAAAGAAAATAGAAAAAATACTATAGTTTTAATAGTTTTATTTTTGTCATTTTATTTTCATTTAAAAAATTTATTGATATAGTGCTATTTTGCAGGATTGAAGAAGAAGAAGAATAGTTAGGTAAACATTATAATCCCATGGGATATGGTCATGCAGAAGGAAACACTATCAATGTCACCAGAAGGATATCAAACAGTAGTTGGTTTCGTGAAATTCCATTATCTTTTTTTGAAGGTTTAGACCATGTAATAATGAGTTTCAATATTGCAAACTCGTGATTCAGATCGATGGAACATGATTGTATGATAAGTACAAGGGGACCCTCCTTGTGACAATTGCACAAAATGCTAACAACAAAATCCTTCTAATAGTTTTTGCCGTTGTCAAGGGTGAAACATCGAAAACATGACTCTTCTTCCTCAAAAATATAAAAAGGAATGTCACCCCACAACATGATCTATGTTTGATTTCAGAGACACATGAGTCAACAAAAAGTCTCTACACAAAACTTGATAGTGGGTGGACGACAAATAATTTTGTGCATGTGTTCTGCATTCGACACATTGCACAAAATTACATGAGGATGTTCAAGAACAATGAAATCAAAAAACTAATTATCAATATGGTGAGTGTCAAATTTCTTTCTCTTCATATTAAACATTACTTCATTTTGTATTATTCACAATATTGAAATTGTATGTTTATAACCACTCAACAAATGCAAATACAAAGCCTACGTTCAATCAGTACTACAACATTTTGAGGCAAGAAGCAAATGGTCATTGAGCGATTAATTGGCTCAACGAGATTTTGCCAGAAAAATGGACTATCGCATGAGATTGTGTTTGACGACGGGGACATATGACCACCAACCTTGCTAAGTCGATTAATTTTGTACTCAAGAAATTTACCAATAAGTGTACTAGTAAAATCAACATGTATAAGGTGCAATGCATTGTTGAATAAAAGAGGAAGAGAAGTCACAACAATGCTTACATCTCGGCATATGCAAGTACTAAACAAGGACATCAAAGACGCACAAACAAAGGCAACATCTCACATTGTTCTTGAGTTTGATCAATGCGACACACGATTCTTGGTTAAGGAGACAATAAACTAAAGAGAGATTAGACTCATTGAAAATTTCAATGTCAAATTGAATGAAATACATTATCTGTGCATTAAAATAATAGCAATGGCGGGAGGTATCTATGATATTAATTTTTTCGCAAAGCATGATTAGATTATTTAGTTTTTCTCACATTTGGTATTTATGATATTAATTTTTTCACAAAGCATGATTATAGATTTAGTTTTGCACCATTTGGGTCTTGAACCCACGTCCAACCCTTTTAGGAAAATTAACATGGACCTCTAGGCTATTGCAAATTATCTAATATTTACTTGTTTTGGAATTTGTATAGTTTTAATTTGTTTATGCATGAATATATTATGTAAAAGTTTATTCTATGCATATATATATATATATAATATTAAATCAAATGCATAATATTATATTTCAATTATGCAATTGTATATGAGAATTTTATTCATCATTATATTATATTTTGATCTTGAAGTGTATTATATGATTTATTCTTGTATGATTAAGTTTTATGTCTAAGTGATCTTTATAATTTTAATTAATTATGAATTAGTCACAATATCTATAATTTAATTAAAATTATATATTAAGTTGTTTAAAGATCATATAAGGAATTAGACATAATATTGTAATTAATTGTTACACTTTTCAAGTTACTATTT
>PYAF01001982.1:314827-326821 GCA_007407185.1 Glycine tomentella
AATATAACTTGATAGTTTTATCATAATGTTTATGTGAATTTAATTGAATTAAAATTTTAACCCACAAACAAATTTTATGTCACTAAATTCATAATTTTATAAGCATGACTTACATTGGTAAATTATAATACATTATTTTTGCCTCAAATTTAATGATAAGCATATATGTTGAATTATTTTGCAACTATATAACTTATTAATACAATTGATGTCCAGAAATTGAGTGGAGATTATTTTTCTATATGGAAAGAAATGATTATGTTGACGTTAGTGTATATGGACATTGATTAAGCTATCAAGAAAGTTGAACCATAAGCAATTACATAGCACAGTGAACCAGAGGAGATGAATCTGTATGAGAAATGGGAAAGATCCAACCAACTCTGTGTGATGTTCATTAAGACTAAAAACTAGATTGGTATTAAGGGCTCAGTTGAACAATATGACAATATGAAAGTGTCCTGAAGTACATTGATGAACAATTTGAGACTTCAAAAGGCATTGGCCAATACCTTAATAATGATTTTTTTCTCCATGAAGCTCAATACTCTGAGGGGCGTGCGTGAGCACACCATGCAGATGAGGGATATTGCAGCTCAACTTAAAACTCTAGAGGTGGACATGTCTGACTCCTTTCTTCATTATGAATATTCTCTCAACGTCACATGGTTCCTTAAAATATCTGACAACACACATAAAGACAAATGGTCTATTAATGAACTCATGATCATGTGTGTTCAGGAAGAAAGGAGGTTGCAGATGGAACAAGGAGATAGTTCTCTTATGATGACCGAAAGGAAGGATAATAAGAAAGGCCATAAGAACAAGGGAAGTGGTAAAATACCACCTCAAGCTGGAATTAAGTAAGAATCCATGTGTTTCTTCTATAAAAAGAAAGGGCACATGAAGAAAGATTGTCCTAAGTTTAAGCTATGGTTTGGAAAAGAAAGGTATGCCTACCTCTTTAGTTTGTTATGAATCTAATATGATTAATCATAACACATGGTGGATTGATTTACAATATGGTCTTTTCTATATTAATTTGCAAAATGATACCACTTATGATGCTATCCATGTTAATGTTGGCACAAAATGATGTGTTATGAATGAACATTCCTCTATGTTGAGGTACCTAAGATTAGGACACATCTCTACCGAGAGAATTAAGAGATTGGTAAATGAAGGGGTACTTAGTGCTTTAGATTTTACTGATTTTGATCTTGTATAGATTGCATTAAGGGTAAGCAAACTAACAAGTCTAACAAGGTTGCAAAATGGAGCTCAAATCTATTAGAAATCATGCATACAAATATTTGTTGTCCAGACATGGATGCAAGTAGTCCAAAATACTTTATTACCTTCATAATCCTTCACAATATATGTATCTCTACTTACTTCCACTACTACAAAACACTCATTCCACGACGTTGTTTTTACGACGGTTCTACAAAAACCGATTTCGTAAGAAAGTGGTGGCATTTTTGTAAATATTTACAGGTTTTCAAAGACGATTTTATCAAACCTGTCTTGGAAAACGAATTACAACATCGATTTCTTTAATAATCGATGTAGAATAAGAGAATACAAAGTCACTTTTAATAAACCATCTTCGAAAGGAATATGCTTGTTTTAAAGTCACTGCTACCTCTCGCTCATCTTCAATTATTTTTCTTCTCTCCCTCCCTCCTCCCCCAACCCTACCCCTGCGGACCTTGGCATCCGCAACATCAAGGTGGTGTGATGTCTGTCGACATTCTCTTCAACTTAACCTTTCTTTTTCGATGGTAAGGTTTTCTCTTCGATTCTCGCTAAACTCCTTTTCATAGATCCCAATTCCATTTCCCCTTTGTAACCAATTAGGGCTATTCCTCATTTTTCGCATTCCCAATTCATTGCTCACTAACCCATGCGTGTTCCCAATTGTTTGTCGAGGTTGTGTTTGGTAAGGGCTTTTTAGATGTTCTTCATGGCGGGTACGAGGAACTTGGTAGTGTTGTGCGGGTCCACGAAAACCTCATTGCTGACTGCAATGGCTTCGATTCTCATCGGCAACGTGTTCAATGGGAAGGATTCTTTGCTCTTCGCCGGGTTGCTCTAGTCTCTCGCTGCTACTGGTACTTTGTTACAGGTAAAGTAAAGTTAATGTTTTCCTTTTTCTTTTTTATTAGCTTATTGTTAGTTTATTAGTGGTTTTTGTTATTTGTTAGTGAGTGAGATTTCAACTAAGGACCTCTCTTTCCTCTTTCTCCCTTCAACCAACATGTAAATATTATAACTCGCTGGTAATGTACGCAATGGGTATTGCTTCTAAATAACCCGTACAGTTTTTGATTGAGAGATTAGTGAGGTTTTTCATTTACACCGAATTTATGGATAAGGGTATTAATTGTAGTTAAATAGTAATAGATTTTATCTTAGAAATTGGTATAAGCAATTGTTTTCATTTCTGCCAAAATAATATGCTTATAATATGTAACGTTGTTTTCCTTTAATTCTATTGATAGTGTTATTATTCCATTTGTGATATTAACATGCAGTTGAGGCATTGAAAGCCATAAAGGGAAAGTTATTAATGGAATTTTGAGCAACTGGGATCGTGGAGACCCATGTACCTCTGGCTGGACAGGGGTTATGTGCTCCAATACAACAGTGGACAATGGTTATCTACATGCAGTCTTATTGAAAACAATAACTTAACAGGAAATCTCCCATCCGAGTTGTCTGAGATGCCAAGCTTAAAGATACTGTATGATTTTTTTCTATGTTAAATATGCTTTTATGCATGTCTGTTGTAATATCACTAAATTTAATTAAGGTAATTTGGGTGATATTTACGTAATTAAACGGAGTTACGAAAGGGCAGTTTGGTCTTTGTTGGAGGTACGGGTGTAGTTAGTAATTGCTAGACGCACCCCTGTTTCTTGTTAAAAAGGGACAGAACATGTTTTGTGCCTATTTCTCCTTCTCTTTTCTTCTCCTCTGATTTTCTCTCCACTCCCAAGCTCTCTTCTTGCCATTTTCACGTGATTAGTGGTTGAAATCACAAAACAAGCAAGAAAGAAAACCCTCTTCTTTGTCCTTTGTTGTTTTTGAGCCTTGGGTGTTGGTGATTTGAAGAAAAGAGTGGGTTTTGAATCTGCCCATTTTCGTTCGGCGATGCGGAACCGTGATTGGAAGCCGTAGAGTGCTGGTCTACCCTCCATTGTGGTGTATTGAACTTTAAGGTTTGAAATCTCCTCCTATTTCTCCTTGATTCTTGAGGTTAGGGTTTGAAGTGAGATTGATGTATGCTGAGTTTTAGAGGGTGAGGCAGTTTTGAAGTATGATTTGGAGTGGGTAGAAGTTGATTTTAAGCTGATATGGTGTTCTATGCATAAATCATGCATGCTTGTTCATGACAGCCAAGAACACTTATTTGGGCAGTTCTGGTGTTTTGTCCATAGCAGGAGCTATTGGTGTCCAAATGGTATGAAACCAGTGCCATTTGAAAGCTAAGAGAGTTAGGTTTGCTCTGGAATTTTCGTGCTATTTTTGGAGACTCATAAAAATTGTGGTGCAGAGTTATAACAGGCTGTTATACTCTGTTTTTAGCAGATTTTTCTGCTGTAGAGGGTCATTTTGCAGAAATCATAACTCTATCTAGGATGATCCAAATCAAGTGTTTTCAGTGGCTATAGAAATATGGGTATGTGAAATTCATGCCTTTAAAATATCAGCTCATTTGGACGAGTGACCTGGAGTGAGTTGTCCTCGAAAGATGGCTGGTTGAGTGGTCTGCTGCTGTCAGCACTATTTTTAGTGCGTGACAGTTCTGGTTTTTGGTTTGCTGCAGAGGCTGTGGTTCATGGTTTTTAATGAAACTAGCTTTTTTTAAAAGATAAGAGTTATATCTTGATGCCTCTAAATTTTCATGATTTTAGGAGCTTTCCACAAGGAGTTGTGATTTTTCAAAGTGGGTGTAAAATCTGCAGAATTTTATGCAGCAATTTATGCTTTTCCGTATGTTTTGCTAGAGATATATGCTTTGTACGGATAGAATGGTGCGTGATATGTGATTGTATGCCTTGTTAGGGCGTGACACCGAGGGTGTCAGTGGCGGGTGCCACAGAGCAGGGAAAGAACCGCAGAGCTCGGCTTTGCCAGGTAAGTTCTTGGTCCTTTGGGGATGTTTCCCACTTGCTGTGTTCCACCACACTCCGAGGGAGTGATGGTTGCATTTATGATACATTCATTGATGGTTTTTGCATCCTCATAATGATATGTATGCTTGTATCTATGCTTGAGATTGTATGATGCCTGTTAATAGATCTTCTGGCCATATAGATAGATATGGACCTCCCTAGGAGATGGGTTTCCTCCTAGCATGGTTGGCTCATGGTTAAGGTAGCTCCCAGGGAATTGGTTCCCACAAACCAGGGGGATAGAAGTTGAGGTAGCTCCTTCTATTCTCGGAGGTACCATATATGTGCATCCATACAAAGGGTCAACACCCAATGGGATGGCACAGGTGTGAGTTCCGATCTCACACTGATTTGGGCGTTGAGATAGCTCCGCCAGGCATTGAGGTAGCTCCGCCATGTTTGGATGCTTGATATATTGTTATGAGGGTTGGGTGGCCAGTATGTTTGTGATGCCTTGATGACGTGTGTCATGGCGAGTGAGCTAGGGTGGAGGAGATACCTCCAAGGACCCTGAGCTTACTGAGATGTTTATCTCACCCCGTGTGGGGCTTATGTTATTTCAGGTGACGCTTCTGGCAGAGAAGAGCGGTCTCAGGGTGGGAGGCCCCAGTAGAGATTTTGTGCTTGGCCGTGTGGCAGCAGAGAGAGAGAGAGCTGGGAGGCTCACTTTTGGCTTGATGCTTGTTTTGATACCCCTGTAGAGGGAAGATGTGTGTGTGTGCACACATGTGATGCTTTGTATATGCTATGTATACCCTCGTGTGAGGAAGACTTATTATTTTGCATAACCACGGTGTGGTTTAGATAATGATATATATTTGTACATAACTAGCTATGTTATGTAAAATGATGTTCCTCCTGGTTATACCTGTTGAGATGCTTGTGTTTATCTGCCTATGATTATGTTATATGATCTGGATCAGCAGGGGCTTGTGTTGTGTTGTTTTGTGATGAGATTTTTGTATGTTCCATACATAATGTAATCAAGAAATATGGTTTTCGATTATGCTTCCGCAAATGTTTTAATTAAAGTGATTAAGCGCTATTCTGATAAATAATAATGTTAATACACCGGGTGCACACGGGGTGTTACATCTGTAACCACATTTAGTTTTCATTTTGTTTTGGTTCTTTTGGATGAATAGAGCATATATTCTTTTTGTATGTTCAGGACACTTCACTTCTCTTCCTATGCGTTCTAATCTCTATTAGATATTTTTGTTATTTTGTATAAAATGTATGATTTTGACTGAAATAATCTTTTCATTTGAATTTTACATGATAAGGTGCTTGGAGATAGAGGTCATGACAAATAACCTTAATAGAACTTTATTGAGATTGGGGCCATATTTAGGACTGTTTTATGTATCTTCACTTTATTTGTGGTGTGAAAAACTAACATAAGGGTTTATTCTTATATATCAAAATACATGAGTTGTTTTTTTATTTTCCTCTGTCCTTTGTTTCCCTATTTGAGATTCTTCCTTATGTGATTAAATTACCTTACTTGCTAGCATGTTAGGCTTTATAATAAATTACATATATGCATATTTCAAATAAAAGGTACCATTAGAATTCATTACTTTGTTTTAAATTTTAGATTTATGACAAATTTATGTTATGATGCTCGTCTGCCATCTTTAAACTGTTTAGCCATTGGTTATTTCATTAAACTGTACTTCAACTCAAGGATAACTGTTTTACTGAGAGATTGTTAAATAAAGAAGTATTAACAATGTGTTATTAATTAAATATGATCTGTTGATGTATAGAAGGAAGAAAAATTGGAAAAGTGTTAAGGAAGTGCCAATGTTTAGTTTGTTGGGGGAAAAGAGAATAGTGAATAAGAATGTACATAGATGGGGAATCTGGGTTGAGTTTGTACTTAGATTACCATGCTGCCACTTTAACTTGCACTTCCCTCTGGCCTTCCCATACCAGTTTCTAGACCTCCTTCAGTTGAATTAAGGTAATTAAGTGGACTGTAATTTAGATTTGCAAAGTTATGGGTTGGCAAACTACAACAACAACAACAAAAGGCAAAAAAAGCCTTTCCCACTATATGAAGTAATGCCATTTATTGTTACCAGTACAAATTAGTATTGTGAGAAGAAAATTTCTGAAGTTGAATATTAAAAAACTAAGAAGTGAATTATATGCCAAAGGTGTCATATATCATGATATTGGGAAGTTACTATTTTTGTAATTGTACAACTTTTATTTTCTTTTTTTCTTAATTTTTTCCTACAATATTTACTGAATCAATAAAATTAATTCCTTGCTTGATAAATAGATTTTTAAAGTAAAATTTAGATCTTCTTATTCTTGCGGTCAACTTGATAACAATAACTTCAATGGAAATAGCATTCCAGAATCTTTATGGCAACATGTCAAAATTGTTGAAATTGTAAGTGCATTTTGTGATCTTGTGTTCTTAACGACATTACCATTATAAGGAGTGGAATAGAGGTGGTTGAGTCTTTATTTTTAGTGTATGGTGTGAAATACCAATTTAAGATACTAAAACCTTTGTGATTTCATGTTTATAGATTTTTCTATTAGAGAAAAGCATTGCAAGGAATTTAAAAGTAAAGGCAGTTAAAGGTAATTTCCTACCTTGTGCTTTTTTCTGGAATGCTTATCATTATCTTACCCTGTATTGGGTTCATTTGAATAATATTTTGGGTTATATTTTATTATTTAGTGTTGTTCTTTGTCAATTCTTATAACTGATGAATCATCAACCTTGAAATGAAAATGTTTATAGGTCTTGAGGGACAATATTCTTGTTAATTGTCACTTAGTTTTTAAGTTATTGTTTTGTCAAATATATTTCTATTATGAAGCTAGTATATATAAGCATATAAAGTGGAGCACTATATATAAAAGCATAGTATTGTAGCCAATTGAAGCAGCATATGGCATTTTGAAACCACTGAGATTGAGTCAATTGCACTCCGAAACCACATGGTTTTATGGACTTTAATTAGAACCCAAGGCAGTGAAAGTTTTTATTAGAAATTTGTAAATTCAGCTTAGACAGCTTATTAAGATTTTAAATTTTCTATTAATAATATATTATTATTTGTGAATCTCATTTAGATTTGATTTAAATTTCTTAATTTTATTATTACCTAAATTTTTACTAATCATGTATAAGTAATATTGAATTTACTAATCAAATAAAGATTGAAATAAAGCACTTTTTTAAGAAAAAAAATTTATGCTTTTTTTTTTGTTTCTTTATGGACCATAAACTTATTATTAAGATTATTAAATCTAGTTACAATTTTAACCTTTCCATTCTTAGCTACTTTTTCTGTAACAGGTTTGGGTCTACGGTTTGAGGGAGATGATGATGAGGAGGATGTGGATGATATTGAACATGAATTTAACATCGAGGAGCAAAACAAGCATAACCATTCTGCTGAAGCCATGTTGCATGGGAAGATGAGCTATGGAAGAGGTCCTAAAGATGATGAGAATGCTTAATTCCCAGCTATTATTGCTGGCACTAATTCAACTACAACTTGAAATGTTTAATTTTCTTAGTCTTCTTCAACATGGTGAAATTTAGTTACAATATGTGGCATGTTGTGATCAAAGCAGGAAATGGAAAATGGGATGAAGCCAAAGAGGATAGAATGGATGACTGGAAGTTGCAACAAGGCAATTTGGGGCCTGAGCCTGATGAAGATCCAGATGCAGCCATGTATGCTTTTATATAGTACTACAATTAGGAAATTGTGATGCAGAATCTGCTAATTAACTTTAATTGATTGAAATAATGGAAAGAAATTAACTATATATATAGTGTGAATTTATGCATGCTAGATGAAGCAAGGCAATCATTGTCAAGGAAGGTACCAATAGCATCCAGCAGAGTAACCATGAGTATTTCGTGAAGGATGGTACTTTTATTAAGGTAAAATAAATACTGATTATATATATATATATATAATTGGTCGTTTTAGTGGGCCAATTGATTAACAAAGATTTTACTAAAGGAGAATGGTCTTAATACTTAAACAATTGCTTGTACTTACTATAAAAAGAATAACGGCTAGATGTTATAGGTCACCAAGAAATTAACTTTTTGATAGTAGCAGTTACTCTCTGCTAAATAAGACAACAATATTGAATATATAAAATAACAATCTTCGTTGTGTGCTATGTTGTGTAATGTAATGTTATTACTTTCTAGGTAATGTAAGCCTACCCTGTTTGTAATAGTGGTACTTTTCCATTGTAATGAGTGTATGTATGATTTGACTCTATTTATAAACTTTCAGGTTGAGTAGGATAGATAGGTAACATTATTTTGAGACTTGAATATTGAAATTTTTGTTTTTCCAGTCTTATTTTCACACTCACTTTACACATTAAGGTTTCCTCATTTCAAGATTACTCATGTGAACTGTCTCAATTTACCTTTTTGTTTTCAAATTTCTCATCTTGCTGGAATTTGCAAAAATGAGTCGTGATTCACTTGGAGATAACTTTTTGGAAAAATCTAGCTAGCTATGGTTCATTTCTTGGTATGTTCCAAATCATTGTTAATTTTTTTAGTACCTTTTTATTTTTGCAGTTGTTAAGGTTCATTTCTTGGTATGTTCCAAATCATTGTTAATTTTTTAGTACCTTTTTATTTTTGCAGTTGCTAAGGTTCATTTCTTGGTATGTTCCAAATCTCTTCTTATGATTAAGTCATAGAAGTGTCCCTTGTGGTATGAGTCTTGGGTGTTAGTAAATATTGTAATTGATTGTGTGATAGTAGATTGACCCAAATAGGTTGACATGGGTCGAAGTTCATTTGGGCCCTTAAATTAGAATGACATATATTTGTTAAAAAGGATAGTCTAGTCATATGATGGATCTTTTGTTAATTGAGGAATTCACACATTTGTTCTTGATATTAGATGTGTATCTATGAAAAAGGTAATTAAGAACATATATATATATATATATATGTAAGTAGGGCCAACTTGCGTGTATCTATGTCTTCATCACTTGACAAATAGTTTTCCTCTATTAGAATTTTAATAATTAAAAATAGGGTATTTTTTAATATTATAATAATTAAGTACATCCTATAGTTTTATTTGTTATTTTCTATTGTTTTAGTTACTGGTGTTAATATTATAATAACATTTATGTTTTAATAATTTGTAGAGAATCATCTCCATGATATATTTGACTCTGCTGATAATCCTATTAATGTTAACCTAACTACTACTGCAGTATGTACATATAGCAATTAACACATAAAAACTACTACTACATTATTGGGTTTGTCATCTTTTGATTCCCTCTAGAATACACTTTAGTTATGGGCCCTTTATTCTTAGCAATTCCACCTTTGATTTTCAGGACACTCCTATTCCTCCTTGCCTATATTGTGACAAATTCAGTAGCTGTCATGGACATCAATGTTACATACATAATACAACATGGACAAGACCAAGATCAAAGGCTCTGTTCATTCCCAAGACAAGACAAAACCTTAGTTCAAATCAGTCATTGATTTCATCTATGAAGCTTCATCATCCACCTCATCAGAAAAAGAGATGGCCCCTTAGCTTCTTAATGTTTATGAAACCAGGATGTTTGGTTTTGCTTCATCATCATCAATTTTCTTGCCACTGGAAAGCTCGTCAGTTTCAGAGAACAACAACTCCTTGAATGTGACAAGGTATGTTGCTGTTAAATTCATAGGAAAAAAATATAAATAAATTTCACAAACTCTATGCATCTCGATTCATTTTGCAACAGAGATTTTTGTTTACATACATCAATTTTGCCTTTTCTATTCTTGTTAATATTTTGCCCGTGATTTCTTCTTGTTCTATTCTTGTTTAGTGGTTTGACATTCCAGTTTTGGATATATTAGCTGAATAATCATCATGGTAATTCTATTATATTTGAACAAAATTACTTTTGATAAAAAAAATAATTTACTCATCTTAATTCATAAAAAAATGAATAAAGTAAAAGCTTTTTTAAAATATTTAACTGTCCGAGTTAATTTTTAATTTATAAATACATACATTGTTCCCTAGAAAATAAAGTGTTGCATTAAATTAATTTCTAGTCATTTAATTTTCACCAATAGATTTACATGTATAAAGTATAAACATCAATCTTAGGTAATTCATGTTACCCCTTATACCAAGATATTTCTTTGGTTGGTAAGACCAAGAAGATTCCTTTTGGAATATGGCTTGAAATTATTTGATTAAAATTACATTATGTTGAAAATGGTGTCATACGTACATTCTAATATACTTGTTTTTTCCAATAGGGACAATTTCTTGATTCTTCAAGCACTAGTTGCCTCCATGACATGCTATATGTTTCCCTTTCTTGAGCATCTTCCTCTTTGTATTATGTTGATTTTTTACATTGTCACATTAAAATTAAACTCCATACAAAATTTATATGTTCCTCTTTTAATGTATTTAATATAATTTATTTTTGTACAATTTTTATGTTATATATGAAAGAAAAAAAAACAGAAAAATATGATATTACTTGAAAAGTTTGTCATGTCTAATTTATAAATTTGGACTCCAACCATCATAACTTGGTTGTATCTTGGGGAAAACTTGCATTTTATATTTATTTTTTAATTTCATGTTCTTTCTATGTATTTCTTTTGTTTTTGTTATTGTTATTGTTGTTATTATTATTATTATTATTATTATTATTATTATTATTATTATAGTAAATTTCTAAGACAATTTTTGTGGAAAAAATCGTCTTAGAAAGTATACTTTTAAGACGATTATAGGATAAGAACCGTCTTCAAATGAGACATTCTAAGACAGTTTTAGTCTATAACCGTCTTAAAATGTTCCATTAACCGTCTTAGAATGCTGTAAAAAATAAAAAAAATTCAAAGACGGATATAAGTGAGTCCTCAAAACTAAGAAAGACTCATCAGGAAACATTGAGAGATATAAAGCAAGAATTGTAGCCAAAGGATTTAATCAAAAGGAAGGAATCAACTACAATGAGACATTCTCTTCTGTATCTAAGTAAGATTCTCTTCGCATCATTCTGGCACTGATTACACATTTTGTCTTAGAATTGCAACAAATGAATGTGAAAACAAATTTTCTCAATGAAGACCTAGAGGAAGGGGTTTATATGAAACAACCTGAAGGATTCTCCTCTAGTAAGGGTGAGCAATTGGTATACAAGCTTAAGAAATCTATATATGGATTGAAACAAGCCTCCCATTAGTGGTACTTAAAATTTCATGACGTTATTTCTTCATTTGATTTTGTAGAAAATATTATTAATCATTATATATACCAGAAGGTCAGTGAGAGCAAAATTTGTTTCCTTATTTTATATATGGATGATATTTTACTTGCATTATCTTTTGTATAAGTGGCTAAAGAAGAGAACCAAAGCCTCAGGAAACTGATCAACAAAGGAAAATGTGATTTAGATGAAATGTTGAGTGCCCAAAAACAGTATGGAGACACCTCTGGTTTGGGATATAAAAAGAGCTTTAAAAATGTGCAGAAAACTAAGTTTGTACTCCCAAAACAGCAGCAAAAGAAAAAGCCAAGAATCAATCAAGGAAGGTTTTCTAGAAAAAGATATAATGCTGTAACTTGTCACTATTGTATGGAAAGAGGCCATACAGCTTTTCATTGCTTTGCAAGAAGGTTCTATGTCCCAAATGGTGAGTGCATTTGGGTAAAAAAGAAAAAGAAAACAGCTAACCCACTTGGACCCATAAGAAAATGGGTACCCATTCCCTTGAAGTAATTTGTTTCTTTTGTAGGTGTGTCTAAGAGCA
>PYAF01001982.1:350706-365717 GCA_007407185.1 Glycine tomentella
AAATTTATTTTTATATATAAATAATACAAATTCTTATTTTTTTATTTTTAGATTATTTAAATATTATTTTAAATTTACGTAATTTGTATAACTTACATAAAATAATTTTTTGAATAATCTATATGTTAGTTTATGTAATTTTTTCAAATTATAGTAAAATAAGAACAATTTTTATATATAATAATTTACTAATTTATATTAAAATAAAATATTCTAATAAAAAATACATGTAAAATTAAATATTAAATATATTTAAATATTAATTTTTTATTTTAACTTATAAGTTTTTATAATTCCAAAATAATTAATAATTCTTGACTAATAATGCATGTAAAATAGTGTTTATAAAATTCACTAAACAAAGCAAGATTTAGTTGCAAAAGGAACATTCTGTTGCTTTGGAAATGACAAGCATATGCCGGTCTAAAACGGGCATCCAAACATACTATTCTTGTACTCCACTAGTTATCTACTAACTAATTTCTTTCTGCCTATACAGGTGGGATTGTGAATAACACATTAAGGCCAACAATCCCAGATCATTGTGATTCTGAATGGAGAACACTGATGGAGCAGTGTTGGGCACCTAATCCTGCAGCTAGGCCATCCTTCACAGAAATAGCCAGTCGATTGCGCATAATGTCTGCAGCAGCTAGCCAAACCAAAACACAGAAGTCATCTAAATGATTGAAACAGATCCTGATCTTGGTTTCCTCCCTCTTACGCTAATGTTGGTATTGATGATTTTTCTTGATAAATTTGAATACTGTTAAATTTATTCATTGAATGTTACTCCAAAGTTGTATTTTATTACCAGGGGCAGTGTTGTCTGGTACACTATTAATTTTTTGATGATTCAATGCTTGCCTGATTAAATTTGTGTTGTACCTTCAAATGCTTTAATAGAAAATTCAAATGTCATTTTACTTTTTGTTTGTCTCCCTCAATTGTCTTTTTTCTTTTCAATCTTTACATTCCTCTTCCCATACTCGTTCTTAAATCTTGGATTAGAATTATTGGATTTACTATCGTCTCATGTTAGAGATCCTACATCCACTATTGACACGACCAAAGTATAGTACATAATTGGGGGACAATTTGACCTTACAAGATGGTTTTGAAAAACCAAGCTATCATTTGTTTTATGAACAATGAGTATGCAATTTCAGAAATTGAACTTTCTTTCTTTCATATATTTTTCCTTACTGTCTTGAAGCAATAGCTCACTGTTGATGTGTCGATGTCCAATTCACATTTTGGAGTTCAATGATACACAAAGCAAACTCAAATTGGATAATAAAATTAGCTTCATTTTGTTGTATGCAGATGATTGCTAGAGTAATATTCACGTGTTATAATTTGGTTTCATACTTATGGATCCATTTTAATTTGATCAAAATATATCCACAAATGTCCCAGTCACAAGGAAAAATGAAATTATGATCTTAGACAATTCTTACCTATAATAGCACCAATTATTCCAATGTTTTATAGCTTTTTGTGTGAGAATTCGGTCACATGCAAAATTTTAAAAAAATAAAAATTGATTCATCATTATATAAAAATACGCAATAAATATTTCAACAAGTTCTATTAAAAAAGGAATCCAAAAAATTAATTAAATAAACTAACTGTAACATAATGAATAATAAGAAAAATCGACCAAATAATAAAATTTTGGATAATTAGTTATCAATTTATATTGAGAAATATTGACTTAACAGCATTTATAGTAAGTTTACCTCATTAAAATATGAAACTTAGGTGAGAACAAATTTTAAAAAATCAACTTTTCATAAATTATACAAACATTATTAATACAATTATTTTCTTTTCTCATTCAACAGGGTTCTATTATATGCTTTTAAAAACGTTCACCTTCGTCAATTTTAACGTTTTTCAACAAGTTGCTGGTAAAATTTTATTATTTTATCACTGTATATATAATAATATAATAATAACCTTATTTTCTCTCCTTTAAAAACCAACACGTGGCTAACGATTAACGAACTGTTGCAGTAAGAATAATAAAAAAAAGTGAAAATTTTTGGACAACTGTTTCTTCACTCCTTTGACTGTTTTGCTGACAAAAAAATCTTATTTTATTCCAAAACAGGAACACAGCTTCACAAATCCACGGATATAGAGAGAAACAAGAGAGAGAGAGTGCGTGCTGTCATTTTGTTCCAAAAGGATCATTGAAGAATAAGTAGATTCAGACAGTTTGGAACCCAAAAGAACAAAAAAAAGGTAAATCAAAAGATGGGGTAGACAAAATTGGATTCTTTTTGGTTTCTTTCTTTCCCATATATACCTTTTTTCATTTGATTTTAGTTTTTCCCCCAGATACCAGCCATGGCTCTTCCTCTGAAACCTTCTTGAGCCAAAGGCTGTATCAAGCTCAAAAACAATCATTATCAGTCAGGTATTTAGTTGATTCTAGTTCATCCTTTTTCATGATTCAGCTGTGATTTTTGTGATTGATGATGTCTTTTGCTGTTAATTGAATCAAACTAGATTTGTGTGCTTATGATCCTCCATGCTGTGTTTTGATGGGGAAAGGTTGAAGTTAAGATCCAAATTTGATAATTTGAGGATTGTATAATCATGGGAGAGTTGAGAAGCAGCGATCTAATATATGGGTCTGTTTTTTAAGTTGACCTTGATTGTTTATTCACTTTTTCCTCCATTTGATCTTTGCATGTTGTTTGATTTGCTCCAAGAATGACGGGTAATATATTTTCAGCTATTTTATTATGGTTGGTGTTGGGTTTTGCTTCACTACATCCTGCTATGGTTCTATGACTTGACAATATTTTGGGTGATGCATGTTGGATAAGGAATTTTCAGAGCAAGAAGTTCTAGTTTATAATTTTTTTTCTTCTTATTATTATGTAGTTAGTGTAAGTAATTAGTAGTAGTTAAGGAATGAACTAGGGATTGAAAGGAATAAGTACAAGATAATGAACTTATTTTATCCTAGGACCAGAGTCTACTATCTGCTTACTAACAAATGAAGACCATGAAAACAAATCTTAGATCTATAGTATCCTCAACCTTAAGATTGTTAGAAAGCTGAGTTTTTTGAGATTTTGTTTTCTTCAAACAATAATAAGAGGCCAGAGTTATATTTTATTTTTCATGTATGGCAGGTAACTAAAATTGCTAGTGGTATATGAGATATTGAATATCATTACAATCTCAATATGTTGGTGATATATTTTCCAATTGATTTTATTGGGTATAATTCTTTTGATCTTTTATTTTGTATCCCTTTCTATTATGTAGTTGTTTCTATATCTTGCTACATCTTATAAGCTAAGCAGTTTCTAAATTTCATCATGCGCACAGGTTGACATATTCCGAAGGTAGTTTGATCTTTGAAGAAAGTACTTATTCTTGAGAATTCTTAAGATTGTGGAAGCTTCTTTATGTGTTGATTATGGTGACATAAACTTGAGCATAAGTAAAGCTTCTTTCTGACCCATTGCCATGGGTAAAGAATTCAAACTTATGGAGTTGTTAGCAGTCTTGTTTGTGAGATTTGGAAATTGAATTTACAGTATTAGGTGCATTATTTCTACATGATGTTAAGTGTCTTTCCAGACTGTGGCATTACAGTGAATCCATGCATTTAACTTTACAAATGAGGTTTTGATTAGACAACCAAGGATGCAGAAACACCAATACAATTCCATGGAACCTAGAAATGAGGAATTCCATTCTGCACCACCGCAGTTGGTCCCGCAAGACCTTCGCGATGGCATGCATATAAATGCACGACCTCCGGCATTTAATATGGCAGAAAATAAACCTGTACTTAATTACTCCATACAGACTGGTGAGGAATTTGCTCTTGAGTTTATGAGAGATAGGGTGAATCTCAGGAAGCCTGCCTTTCCAAATGTTGTGGGTGATCCCAATTATTCAACAGGCTATATGGAATTGAAAGGCATTTTGGGCCATCCAGGATCGGAGAGTGGATCAGATATTTCTGTGCTCACAAAGGTTGAAAAGGGTCCAAAAGAGTTTGACAGAAGGAACTCTTCTCAACACCAGGACAGAAGTAATTATGGTTCAGCTCGATCCATTCCTAGAACTTCATCTAATCAAGACAGTTACCGAGAACTTCATGGTGCTGCCTCTTCTAGTGTTTCTGAAAGCACATCAATGAAGATGAAGGTTCTATGCAGCTTTGGGGGTAGAGTATTGCCACGACCTGGTGATGGAAAGCTTAGATATGTTGGGGGTGAAACGCGTATTATTAGTATAAGAAGGGACATACGTTTTCATGATCTTATGCTTAAAACATCATCAATCTATAATGAAACTCATGTGATAAAGTATCAGCTCCCTGGAGAAGATCTTGATGCGTTAGTTTCAGTATCTTCTGATGAGGATCTGCGGAATATGATGGAGGAATGTCATGATCTACAAGGCAGCCGAGGATCAAATAAGCTTAGGATTTTTCTGTTCTCTATGAATGATTTGGATGATACTCAGTTCGGTATAGGTAGCATGGATGGTGATTCTGAAATCCAGTATGTAGTTGCTGTTAATGGCATGGACATGGGTTCAAGAAACAACTCAATCCTTCGTGGTGAAAGTGGCTCTACTAATAACTTGCATGAATTGAATGAACAAAATAATGAGAGGGAGACCAACAGAGTTCTTATGGACACATTTGGTGTTAGCGGTTCATCCTTGACTGACAATGTTAAACCATCATTGACTATTCAATCTTCACAACCAGTGCTTCCAAACTCCTCTAATGCTTATGAAACGCATGCATTGTTTTATGATGACCCGGTCATTCGCCATGGGGAAGCTAGTCAATTTCCACTACAGCATGGTCTTGGTCCTCCTAACAACTCCACTCACAATCTCCAAGAGATTCCAGTTTCTATGCCTACTCATGGTCATGTTAACCAAGGAATAATGAATGATGGACAAGCATCCAGTGAGTTGCAGGTACAAATTTCAGCTATGCCAGAAACGCTGGTAAAAAGAAAGGGTGATAATTTCATTCATACAGACAATGACCCAGGAAAAGTTTTCCCCTTGGAAGCACCATATCCTATTCCTTCGCCGCCATTTGAGGGCAATTTGCATGCTAATTTATCAGAGGCATCAGCTACAACTGCTATATCAGAAGGGCTTCATCCTGCATTGCCATCAAAGAACAAGGGTAAGCACCAGCAGGCTGAAGATGCCTCTTCATTAATTAGTAGTATGAATCCCACACAGACTCCTAAGTCTATTGAAGATGACTTCTTTACAACATCCAATGATGCATTCAGCCGAGCTCATGTTGATGCCGAGTCCAATGTGATAGATTTCAGTTACCTTGAACCACCTCCACTTCCCAACAGAGTCTATTATTCAGAGAGAATTCCAAGGGAGCAAGCAGATTTGCTGAACCGATCTACAAAATCAGATGATGCTCATGGTTCTCACTTACTCATGTCAGATTTGCTTTCTGACTTCAGCCAGAAGAATTCAATTACAGAATCCAGTGACATATTGCACAGTGGGAATATGTCAAATCTGAACATGATGTCCAGCTCAGCAGCAAAGCCTTTGCAAGCAGATGGACATACTATTAATGATGGATTTTCCCTGCCACAGACATACAAACAGTTGCCTGATGCGACAAGTAAGGTGAATTCAAAGTTATCACAGCATGTGGCTTCGGAGTCGAAGCAAGTGTTAGAAGATAATAAAGTTTCTAGAAATGAGGATCAGGTCCTTAGTTCTGAAAACGGAACCAAAGGTGCTGAACATCTTGCATTTCATCGGGTTCCTTCTGTTGAACACAATCAGAATCTAACATCTAAACTTCCAGACCTCAATTTGTCTGAGCTTTCTCCCAGGGAGTCTGATAATGATACTAAGGTCCAATCCCAGACTTTTCCTTTAACTGGAAACACAGGCCAAGATGTTTCTCAAGAATTTCCCCCAGAAGCTAAATCTAAACCTACTCAGGGCGACATTCTGATTGATATTGAGGACAGGTTTCCCCGTGATTTCCTTTATGACATGTTCTCCAAAGCAATAGTTTCTGAAGATTCCTCAAGCATTGGTCCATTACCAACAGATAGAGCAGGTTTGAGCTTAAACATGGACAATCATGAGCCTAAACGTTGGTCATATTTTCAGAACTTGGCCAAAGAGGGGTTTGATAATGTATCTCTAATTGATCAGGATAATCTTGGTTTTTCGTCTGCTGTGAGAAAAGTACAAGAGGGGGATAGTAAATCTCAGCCATCTGCTCCTCTACCAGCTGGTGGTGTTTTGGCAGGATGCATGGAATCCCACCTCAATGTTGGTGAAGAAAATCAGAAGAATGTACCTGTGGCAACTAAAGCAGAAGAAACTATCTTTCACCAAAAATATGAGCATTCCCAACTAAAGGGCAATGAAAATAAGAACATGGATGCCGTAATGGAAAACATACAACCACAGGAGTCTGAATACCAGGTATGTTGTTAGTGGTTCTTTATCTGAAGAGCCTGCACAAAACTGCTGTTGTTGCTGATAAATACTGTAATGAATTGAATTTAGGACGGCAAGGATGAACCAAGGAATGTGGTTGTAGCAGGGGAATTCGACACAAGTACTGTGCAGGTATCATGCTTGGATGTATCATTTTGTTTGCGTTGATGTATTATACCTGTCTTTTCTACAGAGAATAATAATTTGAGAAATGCTAGCAACACTCTCTAACACACTCTACTCTTAGTTGAAAATTATTAATTCTGGTGATTGTCTGGAAAGACACTTAACATCATGTAGCAACACTCTCTAACACTCTCTCCTAATTTTGTGGTTTTTAATAATTTTAGCCAACAATAGAGTGTGTTAAAAAGAGTGTGTTGCTAGCACTCTGATAATTTTAGTCTACTTTTCTATTTCCCATTGTTGAAATTGAGTTCAACTTTCTATCTTGTCATAAATGGATTACTGTCTAACATATGATCCTACACTTACAATATTAACATATGTGAAATTTATAGGTTAAAGTATTTTCTGGCAGGATATTTATTCTACCTTGCTTAACTACTTTGATGGTACATCTGAGTTTATTCATGTAAAGTACAATGTCACTCTTAGGTGACCCTGATGTTAATTGACTCATTAATCGACAACCATTACCTAATCTGTTTTTCCCAGTAACATGTGCTCTCTACTAAGATGAATGACTATGGCATATCCTACTTAAACTTGTTTCTATAAAATTGACTTGAAGAACATCTGTACTAGATGATGGCTTGGTTGCTTAATGGACCTTTTTTTTTCTCTAATCACATTATAGAATTTGAGTTCATAAGATTGACTAACATTTAATTTATTACATATATTTATAATGCACATGGCAGTTCATAAAGAATGAAGATCTAGAAGAGTTGCGAGAGCTGGGTTCTGGTACGTTTGGGACTGTGTACCATGGAAAATGGAGAGGATCAGATGTTGCCATTAAAAGAATAAAGAAAAGCTGCTTCGCTGGTCGATCTTCGGAACAAGAAAGACTGGTAACTTGCCTATGAATCACCTATCGTGATTGTGTGCCTTTTCTCATGTTTTAGTCGCATATTTTTGTCAAGCCACTATTTTATTTAAGGGGCTTATATTGATGTTATTCATTTCCACTCTCAGACCATAGAGTTCTGGCGGGAAGCTGACATACTTTCCAAGCTTCACCATCCAAATGTGGTGGCATTTTATGGTGTAGTTCAGGATGGACCAGGAGCAACACTAGCGACTGTTGCCGAGTACATGGTGGATGGTTCTCTTAGGAATGTTTTGCTTCGTAAGGATAGGTAATTCATCCATCCCCCCAGGGAATGGATCTTGTATTAAAATTTCACATTACTTACAGACTTAGTCATGTAAAAATTCTCTCTCTCTGTATAAACATTAAATAGGCATTGTCTAATCAAAATTGGTGAATTTTATATAGCAAGAGATAGATACAGAATTTTCATACAACAAGGTCATATGAAATTTTAACAAAAGAGGTTCTGTTACCATCTTCTTAATTTATTTGATTTCTATAAAGTGGCGCTATTATTTTTCAATGAAAGCCCTTAATTTTTCTACTTGTTATAATCCTTAGAAACCATTAACTATTTTGTCATCAAGAAAAATTGTGAAATTTTTGCATGATCTTATCCTGATTCCAGGTATCTTGATCGCCGCAAGAGACTGATAATTGCCATGGATGCTGCTTTTGGAATGGAATATTTACACTCGAAAAATATTGTGCATTTTGACTTAAAATGTGACAATTTGCTCGTGAACTTGAAGGATCCTATGCGACCAATATGCAAGGTATCTGCTCAAGCTGTGGATTATTCATTCTATTATGTCTTCATTGTGACAAAGCTAAGAAACCTGCTTTTCACCAGGTTGGTGATTTTGGCCTATCAAAGATTAAGCGAAATACCTTGGTGTCTGGTGGTGTTCGTGGAACTCTACCTTGGATGGCACCAGAGCTACTAAATGGTAGTAGCAATAAGGTCTCAGAAAAGGTAAAACGTCACATCATAAGTTGAAATTTAGAATCACCGTTAGTTACAATGAATCCAAAAATAGCTAGCTACAAGTTGATTAAAGTTTACCTTCTATTAGATATTGACTTTGCCAGCAACAAGCTTGTAGTTCAATTGGCACCTCCTTATGCTTTTAAGACTTTTTCATCGAGTTCCAATCTGTCTCACAGATTCACATTGAAAAAAGAAGGAAATTACTACTTTGCCTATTTAGTGGATCATTGTCCTTTACTTTCTCTACTTATCTCTATTATTTGAGAAGCATTAATTATTTATGTTATTATGTTTTTTAATCTTTAGGTTGATGTGTTCTCTTTTGGCATTGTCTTATGGGAGATTCTTACTGGTGATGAGCCATATGCTAATATGCACTATGGTGCAATCATAGGTGCGGTCTTTTTCTCTTCTCTTTGGAACCTTGTTTACAGTTGCATGGACTCTAGTAGTAGTCTTTCACTTTTCTGAGGCACTAGTTTGCATCAATAGTACTTCGATTGCATTGATAGAGCTTTTATTAAATACTCTTCATTAATCAAGGTACACTGTCTGAATTTAATTAACTATAATAAAACTTATCAAATGGGTAAACTCTGAAGGCCTAGGTGGATAATAGCCACTAGCAATTAAGTTAAAAAGGCCCCTATAGGTTATATCTAAACTACAACAAAAAAATAGAACACTTGTATTTAAATTCAAGTTACCCACTTACTTCGACTTACAAAAGCAGCCCATGGACAACCTGAAGGAAAAACAATCAGGACAGCAGAAACTCATTGGGCAAGCTAAACCATCTTATCTTGTTTATTATAATAGAATTTGAATACTTTTCGCCATTCCTTGCTTGATATGTAAGTTTCCTTAGACATCTGTTGCTTCCATTTTCCAATGACATCTCACATCTGTTGATGAGAAAATTGCAGAACACAAATAATTTTTGCTTGTATGCATAAATTTAAGAATGACTGAGATTTATTTTTGAATTCCAAGTTGTAGTTTGGATTCGGATGGTTTACATTACATTGTCCTCGCATGCATGCATCTAGCATCTATGAATTTTTTTCTCCCTGTAATAATTTGTTTAACCTATCTGGAACTAACATGATATACTTTTTCACATTTTCCCACATTTTCTCCACTCATTTTGTTCATGCATGCTGATCATTAAAGAAATCGTTCAGTTTCCCCTCACCCCCACCCAAAAGAATTTTTTTCTCACTTCCTTGCACACTACTTGCAGGAGGCATTGTGAATAACACGTTAAGACCAACAATCCCCAGTTATTGTGATCTTGAGTGGAAAACACTAATGGAGCAGTGTTGGGCACCCAATCCAGCAGTCAGGCCATCCTTCACCGAAATTGCTCGCCGCTTGCGTGTGATGTCTGCAGCCGCTAGTCAGATCAAAGGACAGGGCCACAAGGCATCTAAATGAAATCAACAGATTTGATCTGATTGCCACACACGGTTCATTCAATTATGCTCCAAAAAGATATATATTATTGTTATACAAGGGCCAACAATAATTGTTTGTATTGTAGTTTTCTGGTCCCTGCTCTTTTTGTATTTGATTGTGAATATGTGTATGTGTGCATGTAAAAAACCACATAAATAGGCTGTGCAAATTAACATTTGGACTTAATGCTATTTCCACATTGAATTTTGGACTGCCATTTCCCTCCTTTTACTTTCTCGGGATACTTAGTTTAGATATCTCCTAGAGAGATAAAAAACATTAAAGTGAAATAAAAAAACAAAGCTCCCAAGAGAAGGAAATCAACTAATATTTAAGCTACATCTGAAGTTTCATGATCAACTAAAGGATGAAAGCTGTATATGAGAAAATGTTATTGTTGCTGGGTTTTTGTTTGTCACTTTTCTAGCAAAAGTATTAAGCAAGGCTTGTTTATCATCACTCACATCTCGAGTTGATTGCCTAAATTTTCTCTCCAACGCGGGGGGAGGAAGATATTGATTGCCCTTTCATGCTTTTCTTCTTTTGCCACTACCCCTTTGCACTTTACTTCCCAAAATTATTTATCTGAAGCAGCATGGAAAAGAAATTTTTAATTTGATTTAATATGTAAAGAAACAAGAATACTTCGCAATTATTATTGTGATTTTCTGTTGATTGTGCTGGGGTTTTATTGTTTTTGTAATCTCTTTCTTAACAGAATGTGAAAAAGTACCTTTTATTTACCGGGAATAACTAGTTGCGAGTTATCAAATCGAATATTCGGATGTCAAATTTGATTTATTTTATGTTACTTCATATGTAAATCTATCCATTTCTTCCTTAATTGTAACAAATCTTTGATTTGGTGATTCAAATATATCTCTATTCCTTACATATTCATTTCTGATTTTTTTTAAATAAATCAAAATATATGAGTTTTTGTAATGATAATTGGTATGTTTATTACACTAACTAAAAGTTATTTATTCTTATTCCTTACTATTGCAATAAGATGAACTTTGCCTAGGCTAAGAATAGATCAATTATTAAATCTTGGATGAAAATTTCTTTAGCCATTTATCTTGGCTATCTATTGTTAACAAATTCGTCTCAACTGTTTTTACTATAAAAAAGTGAACCTTATACATTCATAACTTGTTTCAAACAAGAGAAAGAAAAAAAATATATATTCAGATGTGGGTTTTTGAGGTTTGGGGAAGGGAAGAAGAGAAAAGGAGTGAGATATCATGTTTTTATTTTTTTTCTTGTTGTAATTTGTGACAATTTTAAACTACCGAAATCATACTATTGTGTTGTTAAAATCAAAATCAAAATTTGAAGATAAAAGATTGTCACAGATTGCAAATTGAAAATTTCATAGTTTTCTATTTGATGTGCACTTATGCATGAGAGGGACTAAAAAGAGTCGTCTTCAACATTCAAAGACTAAGGGTGTATTGGATTATGATTTTAGAATATTATTTTGTCATAAAAATTTAGTAGATTTAAAAGACTTTATAGAAATGTAATGACTTTTAAAAAAATTTAAAAGCCTTTTATTATTAGAATTTTGTAGTTTGAATTTTAATAAATTTATAATAAAATAAACTTTATGAATTTACAAAATTTTGAAAGACTATGATTTTTTTAGAAAACATTCAAAATTATATAAGACTTGATGGAAAAAAAAAACACATAAAAGATAACAACATTTGAATATAAAAATAACACCAACACATTTTTTTTAAATCATTTAATAACACTAATTAATTATAACTCAATATCCTCCTCTTATATAATGTTTTTCCAAATCATAATTTGAAGAACAATGTCTTTACAACAATTATAGTTACATGTAACTAACAATTTGTGATTTTCAACCAAATCGCTGAGTTCCTTAATAGAATCTTCATTTTTTTTTCTTGATCCAAAAAAAAAAACTAAATTATACCATTAGGGATCATAAAACAAAAACATATAGCCCCTTTGATATAATTAATCATAAAATCACCTAGTTGTTGTAGCCCCTGCTACAAATTTTCACCTTCATTTCTTTGATCCTTCAATTACTAGCTAAAATCACCAAATGATGAGAATACTACATCAAATTATTTCTGAATCATCAATTTATATGAGACGCACTAAAAATGACTTTATATAAATAAGATGTCTTTTGAAGATTTATCTTCTACGACATTCAAGAAAGTTAATGAATATCTAGATCGCTTTCAACAAAGAGAAAAGGAACGTATGACAGGAGAAAAGAAAAGTTTAGCAACTGACAAATAAAAAGTCTTTGAAAATTACAAGAGTTTGATGAAACTGTTTAATGGGATATTAAAGTATCATGAAATTTATCGAAATTCATCATCATAAAAAAGAATTCATCAAATACTTTTAAATATCATAAGATTTTTTATAAATTATAAAAAATATTAATTAAATACCAACGAAGTTTAATGCATTTCTTAACAAATTTTGATAATCTTAATTGAATATTGCAAGATTCTTATATAATTTTTTAAAAAAATCCTAACTTACTACACCTCCATAGAATAAGCAAATTTAAATTTGAGAAGAACAAAAACTTAATTAAGGCCAATAAATAATATAAATTTCATTTCTTTCTTTTTTGTCAACCCATCTAAGTATAGAAATATTCTACTTTTTATCCATTCATGTCTTCTGTAACTTCATCCTTCCTATTCACCACACCCAACACTCTATAAAAGACTTCATTCGAAGGTTAATCAACTTCATTACTTATCACAATAATATATATAAGATTTGGTTGTTCATGACGCGAAATTTTTTACTTTAATTTATAAGTACTAAACTTTATAGTTGAAAATCGCAGTAAAAAAAAATGTTGAAAATAGGTTTACTCATTGGTTGTGACTTATTATTAGTCCACATCAAGTTAGATCAAGTCAATACTAACTAAATGAAGTTAAATTAGAGGTTTTGCTTGATTTTTTTAATATAAGTGTTGTATTTTTTTGGTTAGATATTTCAAAAGATTAATATACCATTTAATCATTTTAACTTCATATGTTAATGTGAATTAATTTCATGTTTAAATTTTTGGCAAGTGTCAACTCTTGCTTTAGAATAAATTGGGCTTTCCTAGTCATCCTGCAAATCTAATTGATATGTAAAAAGTCTGTTGGTCCTAATATTAATGTAATATGCCAATATTTCTCACGTTATGTTATTCTTGAATGTATTTCACAGGATTAGCACTTGAAGCACTGGCTGGAGTGATTTCATTAGCATCTTCTGAAATTGATCAATCTAGGGTAAAGTCCGAGTCTTAGATTGGTTGCTTGACTTGCTTCAGTATTTTAAACTTTTAAATCTTGCTTAGCTGAAAAGTTTCAAATTGTGTCTAAATTTTAACAATTAATGCAAATGAAAAGTTTCAAATTGCTTCAGTATTTTAAACTTCGATTAATTGCTTAGCTGTAATTTAGAGGTTATATTTTATTTAAGTTCAATTATATTGGAGTCTGCCTAATATGCATATTTTTTTGTTATTTAATTTATTTAAAAATATAAATGGTATTTTTTTTAGAAAAGTAACTAAATAAATTATTTTACTTGCTAGTTTTAGAAATTATTCATGTGACATTATTTTATTTGTTTTACCCAATCAATTGAAGTTTTATGTTTTTATTTATAAAAATAGTCTTGTTTTTATTTAATGTTTAAGAGTTTATAAATTTCATTATTGAAAAGAAAAAATATTCGTAAAAAAATTAAATAAATTTAATTATCTTTGGCAGCTTTCACATCCCTATGGATTATCTTTGGATCACACTGCTCATGACGGTTAAGTAGTCCTCTTCCTGCTCCTAAAGCAATGTGCTTCCTTGTGCCCCAATCCAGCACTGGCTTACCTGACAATCACCTTCATGTAATTGGAACCTCTTCAAGTTTCCAAGGTAGACTTCTTCATGGCCAGTCTGAAACAGTTAACAATAGGTCATAAATAGGAGAATCTATAGTACTATACCATACTTGAATTGAAATTGTTAACTTTTGGTGCACATGAGCATTCTTGAATATTTGAAATTTAATCTGCTTCATGATGGTGGTTATACCTGCATTAGTGGTTAACAGTATATTGTGTTTCAATTTTATTTTCATGGTTTCCATTCCAGTCATGTGATTTTAACCAAATCACTCTTTTTTAACACAGCTCCTAAGAAGAGACGTGTTCCGTCTGCTTACAACCGGTTCATTAAGTAAGTGATCTTTCCAAATATATATTTTTAAATAAACTTCTTGCCATTTCCCTAGCTACTCTTGTATATAATTTATATCCACGTATTCTAATTAGTATATGTGGTTGAATAGAGGAGTTTGGATTCCATGATTAATATGTTCCAATTTAAAAAATTAAAATTAGTTAAAGCAAAGGATTAATGAGAATGATTATTCATAAATGGTAAAATCCTAAAAATAAAATTTCCAAAATAAAAAAAATAAAAAATTACCAATCTAAGACAGTTCCCAGGACACCCGTCCTAGAAAACTAACAAAAAAATAAAAATAAAAATAAAAAGGCAATCAAAGACGGTCTTCTAGATGACTGTCTTTGTAGGGTACCTTCTAAGACGGTTCCACAGACAGCCGTCTTAGAAACCTAAAAAAATAAAATAAAAAAAAAAGACAATCAAAGACGGTTTCCTCAAATGACCATCTTTGTAGGTGCCCTTCTAAGACGGTTCCAGAGACACCCGTCTTAGAAACCTAAAAAAAAATAAATAGAAAACCCATCAAAGACGGTTTCCTCACATGACCGTCTTGTTGATTCAGATGAAGCAAAGCATCAATGAAGATCATGGATGAGTGTTTTGTGCTTTCAACATGCAAAGGATGGAAGAATCAAAGGAAGCTAAGTAATGATCAAGGATGTGAATCCTTAGTGAGTCAAATTGATTGTATAAATAGAAAATATATGATCTGATAATCCAAGCATGCATATCATTCATTAGTCATTCA
>PYAF01001982.1:368312-390494 GCA_007407185.1 Glycine tomentella
TTTCAAATGTATTAATGAGTTTTATTTGCATGAACCATGGTAAGGAAAATCGGTTATGTTACAAACAAATCATAAATTTAGCAAGCAAAGCGAAAAGAATTTCGTGAAAAATTTATAACTAATTTGATTCTAATACAAAGTGAACATAATATTTTATCTAAAATAAACCAAGCACGAGAGGGTAAAGAGAGGCGTTACACCAGAAGTGTACTAGAAAACAAATTTTCTCTGGAACCTAGCGCGGTTAGCGCCAGAGTGGCGCAATCAACGCGGGAACACGGACAGAGTCACTATATAAGGCCCTATTACACGATTTATGAGCCAAAAACCCATCTTTTTTCTTCCTCCTTCGTTTTCCACCATTGTTGAATGGGGAAAGCTTCATAAACCTTCATTCCTTGACCAAAACACTTCACACCCAACATGAAACTTGAAGGAAATCATCCTATGAGCTAGATTCCATCATCACTTTCCTCTAAAAATCATAAAACCGAGAGATCGTTTTCTCTAGGGAACTTCACAAAACTTGAGTTTGGCGGGGAAAAGAGGCGATTTATGGACACTCGAGCTTGGAGAAGTTGTCCTCTAGCCTTCCTTGTCGATTTAAAGGTAAGAAACACAAATTCTACCAATTATTTGAGAATTTGTTCTTGAGGTGAATAGTGACTCATTTGAGTTAGAGCTGGAATTAGGCTTGAGTCCTTTAGAAAAGTATGCTCAGGAGGTTGTTGTGATGAAGGATTAGCCTTGAAACATAATTTTTATGGACTTTGGGATTTGGATCTGAAGAATGTATGTGTAGGATGAATGCTGGTTAAATTGGTGATCTTATAGCATGTATGAGCCTTGATGCTTGTACAATATGTGCTCAAGAGGCTATATAAGCGGTGAAATTGTGTTGAAGTAACTGTTTTAGCCATATTTTTAATCTTCGAGTTTTGGCCTGAATAGAGTGTTGAACTCTTTGAATTGGCTTAGGTAGAGTCTTGGGGAAACTCTAGTGCCTTGGTTAGGCCGAGATAGATCCTGCTGAGGTTATGTAAGTCACCTATTAGGTGGTTAGTTATGATAACTTTAAGATAGAGGACAAAGAGGTTTAAATGGAAAGGAATATCGTTTCTTTTCATTCTAACGATTGAGAACCGTTATTGATTTGTTTATATGCCTTTATGTAGGGCATGATACGGAGATTATTGGTGGTTGTGACCACGAAGCCGGGAGAACCGGTGTAGCTCTGAGAGCAGGTAAACGTACTCTTTGTTTTTGGGAGTGTTTCCCATTGACTGTGTTCCACCATACTTCGAGGGAGTGATGGTTATTGTATGTCATGATGCATGTGTATTGAAATTGTGTGTTACTGCTTTTATTGAGAACATGTATATGATGTACATTGTGGTGATATGTTATATGATTGATGAGATTCTCTGGCCAGTAGAATAGATTACTTATGAACTTCATTTGCAAAAGTGCCCTTAAGTGGATGATCTTCCCTTGGAAGTGCCATACGTGTTCAAGTAAGTCCTGAGAGAATGTACCCTTCAGTGGATGATCTTTCTCAGGCATTGACATAAAGTCCTGAGGGAATGTGTCCTTCAGTGGATGATCTTCCTCAGACAATGTGCGCAGAGTCCTGAGAGAATGTGCCCTTAAGTGGATGATCTTTCTCAGGCAATGATGCAAAAAGTCCTGAGAGAATGTGTCCTTCAGTGGATGATCTTTCTCAGACAATGTTATATGTGTATATATACTTGTTATATCTGTGTTGCATTCCTGATGTTGGTAGCGCCCAACGGAATGACACCTGTGTTGTGATATACATGTGATATGGTTTATAAGTGTTGTGATGGCTGGATTGTGTGTGATGCCAATTTTAATGCTATGTGCCATGGAAGTGAACTAGGGGGAGGAAAGACCTCCAAGAACCCTGAGTTTACTGAGATTTGTATCTCATCCCTGTGTGGGGATTATATTTTTGCAAGTGATGTTCAGCGAACGGATGGTGGATCCCAGGGTAAGAGGCTCGAGTAGGGATTTGGTTCTGTGAGAACCTTAAGCATATATTTTGAGAGCATGTTGGCTCATTTCTTTTGGTTATGCCTTTATTTGTACCCCTGCGGGGAGGATGCACAGTTAGTGAGTATTTTGTATATGTTATACATCTGAGAGATATTGATATAAGTTAAGAGGACAGGGTATATGATCCCTTATTTTGTATAATCATTGTTGAGATACTTTTACTGAGTTATATGGCTTATTTTGGTCCTCTGATTATATGATGCATGTAATTACCATACATAATGTAAAGATGTTATTGTTGATGACGTATGATGACGTCATTTTGTTTATCGCTTCCGAATTGATTAGTCTTAATTAATTGTTGCGCTTAACGACCATAAATGAATGTTAATGAACCGGATGCATACGAGTCATTACAATGCTAAAAAAAATCTTTGATTCAATGAGAATCTCATGAGAGAATTTGTTTTACTTATAGAAATGTTGTCATTTGGAATTCAATCAAGTAGACCTATATAGTTTGATCTACTATAAAGACTAGATTTTGACTCAGTAGAATATGAGATTGATTAGCTAAGAAAATGTCTTAGCAAACGAGTTCCTTTGTGGCAAAGTGCATATCCTATATGTTGTGATTTCCAAAAGGCAATAACAAGAGTACATCTTATAATTAAAAACAAAAAGATATTTTGGTAAAGCAATTGCTTAAAAGATGGAAGTCTTTTGATTATGTGAAATGAAAAATGGATTTGGCTGATCCTTGATTGAAAATCCTAGGAAAGAAATTAATGTTTGAAACATCAAGGAGAATGAGACATAAGCCACTTGAAAATAGGCAAATGATGGTAACACAACCTTTGTGGTTGAAGATTTCATGAAGAAGGTTATGTGGGAAAAACAAGTCAATTATTAGTTTTGCTAGCACTAAAATTTATTTTAAATTTATTTTAAATTTTTAGTCCCTTTTCTATGGTGTGAGAAAGTGCAATATGTTGCATTAATGCGAGGTTAAACTTTATAGTTAACTTTTATGTGGTTGTGAGAAAGCTTGACAACATTAAAGTTTTTGATGATTTTTCATATCCTTATTGGTGGTCTATGATTTGTGGCCTACACTTGATGAAATCACCTATATGAGTGTCAAGTGGGGTCGCCTGTATGAGATCCTAACAAGATCTCTAAAGCACTCATGAATACCGAGCGGGTGCATAGCCTAATAGTGCAACACAATGATAATGACAAGAATTGTGAGGGTGTACTATGATTGGTAAACCACTAGCACACATCAAGTGTTTTAGGTTCAATTAATAACTTATTACACCTACTACATTGTGTGTCATGTCTTATCAGTCTAGGTCTGATTCAATAGTTTGCTACATCAAGTCCGATGCATTTATATTGAAGAAAAAGAGAACCCATGAATTTTGTATCTTTTTTTAAAATCTTTTCTTTAACCTTTTGAAATATGTGGGGACTTGTTGTATTTTTTTAGTTAGATACTTCAAAAGGTTAATATATCATTTAATCATTTATTTTAATGTGAATTAATGTCATATTTTAATTGTAATTATTATCTATTTTAATTATATTAATTAACCATTCTTTCCAATTAATTACTGTGCATATTTATAGTGAAGAAAGTTTAGAGAATGATGATGAGACCCTTTCTTCCTTTTGAGTGTGAGTTCTTGAATTTTCTCATAAAAAGAGCTTGCTAGTTTTTGTTATCACAAATTAATCTTGGAAAGAACATGTTATATATGGAGGAACTTGTGCATATTATGCAAATAAGTCCTTGAAGACAATGTAATTTTACATGTCTCAAGTTTATTTTGTCTGTGATTATACATGATTGTAAATCGTAGTTCCTAAATAATCGGTTCATGATTTATCATTGATTGTGATAATGGATCCTAAGTACAATAATAAGAATCAATTTAAAATGTCATTTGTATCAATTTTTTCATACAAATATTATTTATTATAAGTCATTTATCTAACTTTACCTGATGTGTAGAGCATTTTAGAAACCTTTGGCTCCTTTCATGCATAAATAATAAAAAGTAAAGAAATGAATATTTAATATGAAAGAAATTAAAAGAACTTAAACCAATAAAAAAATGTTTGGAAAAAAAAGAAAGAAAGTATGTCTTATTAATGTTAAGGTAGTTTTGAAAAAACATATAAATTTAAGAGAAATTAAATGTTACTAGCTAAGTTAACTATTTTATTTTTTAGTTCTTATAAATCAGTTAATTAATTCTTATGAAAAAAGACGATAAAGAATAATAAATAATTAAAATGGATAAAATTGAGAACATTATTTAGGGACACGGGTGGTGGTAGTCACGATCTTCTTGTTGCAATTATTAATTGAAGTCAATGTTTCAAATTGCAGACTAGCCATACATATTCACACATAAAAAAATTATAATAACGGTTTGTATCAGATTAAATTTTATAAGTATAACATATTAAGAGAAATCTTATTAATGTAAAAAAAATATACATCGTCATATCAAATATTAGTCTAATGCATGCATTAACACCCAAATACAAAGAACAACAAATAGTTAAGTCAATGTCCAAAAGAAGTCATGACAACTACAGATATCTTATATAATAAGAAACTAACATGCAATACCTAAACATATTTTTCAAAATCTTATATTAAACATAAAAATGTGATATTTTCTATTCTACTTTCCTGAAAATAAATTTTTATATCTTAAAATAAACCCAACCAAAGTGTAATGTTTTCGTGTAAAGATATCGTTTTCCAAATAGTGCAATCTCTTATTGGTCTCGTGTGTTTGCCACAAGTCTATTTTTGGTCGGCCAAGACAAGCAATGAGACACAAAAGTTGGGCTGAAAATGTCTCCATGCCTCGCATACGGTATGTTTTCATAATAAATTATGTGAAAACTTCTAGTTTGACTTACTTGCCACATTAGTTGCAGCCTGCAATAAACTACTTTAATCATAACATTCCCTTCCTTGCTAGTTGTTACTTGAGAATGGATCAGGAGATGCTCATGTTGTTATTCTTCTCTTATTTAGAAATTCTTTACTACAATTTAAATCTGTTTTAAAAATTCCAACTCATACCAACCGCTTGAATTTACCTCAGATGGTAAACTTGTAATTTTGATGAACATTGTTATTAGAAATTTTTCTCACCTATTTTTTTTAGTAAATTAACAACCTACATATAAAATTTTGGGGAAAAAACTTAATTATTTATATGATTCAAGTTAGGATGAACCAATTATTTAGTGATTCATGATGAACCACCTTGAATGATCTATTAAAATAGATTATTTTGACCTATTAGATGAAATTTCGTATTTATTATGAGTAAATAATCATTTTGGTCATTAAAAGCAAGGTTTAAAAAGTTATTAAATAGTTCCTTATGAAAGTTAAAAAAGTGCATCAATTTAGTTAGTGGGGTTAAGTATGTTCCTTGCTTATTTGGCATGTTTTGTGCATACATATATTACATGTGGCAACTAATAAATGTTATGTGTCATCCATGTGCCGATAAAACAATATTCTCATCCAAGTGGCAATTACTCACTGTCATTTTGGTTCATGAACTTAGCAATATTGTCATTTTGGTCCTTACAAGTACTTTAAACTTTTTTTTTATTAAATCTCATGTTGCATGTAAATTATTAGGATAAACATTTCCATATATCAATTTCATTTCTTGTTCCTCATATTTTTCATCTCAAGTAATCACTACATTCAAAATCCTTTCATGTTTATATATATTGTATCATACTGGTCATTTATCGATTGGCCCAAGAGTTCAAGTCTCTTTGTGCCTCGAGGTTCGAGGACTATGTATCGTATTGATTTTCCATTGATTGACCCAGAACTTCAAGCCTCTCTGTGTTTACACACTCGAGACTAGAAGATTGTGTGTCATATTGGTCATCCTCCAAATAGCCCAAGAATTCTCCCCTATGCCTATTACTAATCGACATTCAAACAGTATCCCGATAGAAACGTTATCTCATCTGCGTAACCCCTATCCAGGCTGTAATTATCATCTAAGGAATGTTGTTACAAGACACCATGATACTAGTTAAATGGGGAATTAAAGGTAGGAATGATCGTTACTAGGCTAAGGAGGAGACTTGCGAATAAGAACTCTTGGGACAACGTTGAGAAAACATATTACACTTGTCTCAATTGAATGCTTCTTGGCTAGATCTTGTAAACCCTAAGTGAGAAATAGTTACAAGAATATTTTGAATGGAATCCCTGCAATACAAAGTTAACACGTGGTAGTGGAATGAAGCAACGCCATAAAGGATCACAAGCGCTTTAAATGAAACCACTCAAAACCCAAATGTCGCAACCATACGAAACACCAACAACTAGGTTTCATCCCACTACCACCTCTTACAATGTTCTATGCATCGGCGGACCCAGGTTGGATTGAGGGTGGACAAATGCACCCCCTCATTTCAATAAAACTACTAATATTTATCCGAAAATATTATATTTTGCACCTCCTAATTTTATATTTAGCATCCCGTAATTTTATGTATTTTTTTTATCAGTTCACATGTGAGAGTAAGTAAATGTACCTTCTTATTTTAATAAAATGCACATATTTATCTTAAAATTTTATATTTGTACCTTTTATCTCCGTGTTTGAACCCAATTATCTCATATGATAATGATAATTATCAAGTTTTTATTTTTTTAAATAACTTGTCCTCACTGACCCAGGGTCTTAGATCCGCCACTGGTTATATGATATCTATTGTTAGTTGATCGATCCAAGACTTCAAGTCTTTTCATGCTCACATACTTGAGTTTGGAGGACTATGTATCTTATTGGTCCTCCGCTGATCAACTCACGATTTGAACAATGATGTGAAATAGAAAAAAAATTGATGAAAATTAGGACAAAATGTATTACATTTATCATATCAAAAGAGTATATAAACAAATTGATATGATATTATTATTTTCTTACCTTTATATATTTTTTAAATAAAATAAAAGAGAAATATTTTAGAGTTTAAAATCAAATAATAGTGGGTGATAGTTAAGAATATAATAGGATATAAATATATTTACATAAAAACTTCATATACATTTATATATAAACTATAGATATTTTTAAGTTACAAACATGCGCTGCTGTCGACGACACCACGAAACGTCACAGTCGTCCACACAAACGCTGAGCCAACAACTACCTTCTCGCCACGTGGCCCTGAAAACGCCCCTTCGAATGTCAGAACTTTCGTCTCCCGCCACGTGTCGACCCGAGATAGATGCTCCCAGAAGCGCACTCTCTCTCTCTCTCTCTCTCTAGAACACAACACAACACACTTTCTTCAATTTCAAACGCACACTCTTCAACCTCACTGTCCCTCCCTTTTTAATTGAAGCCAAACCTCGCCTCGCTTTCTAAGTTTCTCTCTCTTAGGGTTTTCTCCTCCGCCATTGACCCACCTTCCATCTCAAAGGAAGTCGCGCCCAATTTCCATGGGTAAAAATTTCTCTCCCACGATTCACTTCGTTTGTGTTGTTTGATTTTCGTGAAACGCTGAGATAATGAAAGTTGATTCTTTTTATTTTTTATTCTCATGTTTGTGTTTGTTATAATGTGTCAATTTTGTGTTTTTAGTGTTTCAAAAGCTTGTTTTGATCGTCTAGGTCTTTGTGGGTCTTTATGGAGCAGAGTTAAAAACATTGTTGTAATTTTGATCATCTGTCTCGAAAAAAAATTATAGTATTAATTGTAAAAATTTCAGGGTGTTAGTTTTGTTGGGAATGAGTGATTATGATTACACTCTGTGCATGCATGAGAGGGGTTATTTTTTTGCTTAGAATTTTGTGGAGGATAAGAAGTATTTGTGTTGTGTTGGGAGAGAGGAAGTGAGGAAACTTCTTTGATATCAACCTTGTACTGCTAATTACAATTTGTTTTAAGAAAAGGGGAATAAATTCAAGATGCTTTGTTTTCTATGTTTATTTGTGTTAATCCAGGGGAGAGTAGAGAAGTTTGCTATCTTTTTGAAATTTTGATGTTCTGCAAAAGAGCAGGCTTTTACATCCTGCTTTTGGTTTTGCTTTAAGTTTGGTGAATTGAGGTGAAAAGTAAAATGTCATAAAGGGCATTTTCCAACCCTGCATGCATAATGATTTGTAGTCTGGTCTCTTGCACTTACTGGAGTTTTCTTTTTTCTTGCTTCTCAAGATTAATAATGTGCAACCCTGTGAACTGAAAACACAATAATGACTTGTTTTCTCTTCAATCTTCTATGCTTTCAACTTCTGCTCGTGGGTTTGTTGGACTTTGAATTCTGTTACATGCAATTGGAACTCTGTATATTTTTGCTGTGTCGTGGGTGCATCAATGTTAGCTTTGTTGGAGACAATATGGACTTGCTTTTGTTGGATTCTTGGATCTCTTCATGACTAATTTGGAGCTCACATATTTTATTAGTTGTCTTTTGTTGTGTGTTATGAATGCCATGTTTTTTATCCTTTTGTACAGCTAGCTAAATGCTAAAGGTATAGATTTTGGTCTAAGATCCTAGTTATCTGTTAAGGAGTGGAAAGATTCGAGCATGTAATTTATTTGTATTATTGCGGTTGTTTCATAAATTATGTGGTTAACTAGTGCCTATGTTCTTCATGTATTTATGATTGACTTGTTTACAAACATTATGGAGGTAAACTTGCTCATTACGACGTGCCTTCTTAAATTTATTTTTTGACATCTACATGGTAATCTCCTTTTATTTTGTTTATTTTTTAATCCATTTCAAGATGTCTTCATATGAGTAGTTCAATAAAGTATGCTGATCTTCATAGTTTTTAGACCTTTCCTACCAAAAATTAGTGGTAGAAAGATTTGGATTTTTTTAACCATTGGTAATCAGTGATTTAGATAAAGCAGTTCCAACTTTGTACTACACTGCTGTTTTCACTTAATACTGATATGCCTCTGTATATGAATATGCAAAACATATGTCATGGTTGTGGGTAGGTTGTTAAAAAAGTAGGAAAATGTCAAATCTCTAATCTGCTACATGACTATTATTGGTTTCTTATGTAATCCATTGTTTTAATAATTTTTTTGGCCTCTGTAAAAGTCCAGTATCCTTGAAGTTTGAATACCATATGATATGAGCTTTTCTGTCTGTTTTTTTTTTTTATTATAGAACTGTAAAGAGAGGATAATTAGAAGATTAAATCTTAAAACAGTAAGTCATCATGGATAAATCAGAGCAGACTCAGCAGCAACAACAGCATGTGATGGGCGTTGCCACAGGTGCTAGCCAAATGGCCTATTCTTCTCACTACCCGACTGCTCCCATGGTGGCTTCTGGCACGCCTGCTGTAGCTGTTCCTTCCCCAACTCAGCCTCCAGCTGCCTTCTCTAGTTCTGCTCACGAGCTTGCATACCAGCAAGCGCAGCATTTCCACCACCAACAGCAGCAACACCAACAACAGCAGCTTCAAATGTTCTGGTCAAACCAAATGCAAGAAATTGAGCAAACAATTGACTTTAAAAACCACAGTCTTCCTCTTGCTCGTATAAAAAAGATAATGAAAGCTGATGAAGATGTCCGGATGATTTCAGCAGAAGCTCCAGTCATATTTGCAAAAGCATGTGAAATGTTCATATTAGAGTTGACATTGAGATCTTGGATCCACACAGAAGAGAACAAGAGGAGAACTCTACAAAAGAATGATATAGCAGCTGCTATTTCGAGAAACGATGTTTTTGATTTCTTGGTTGATATTATCCCAAGAGATGAGTTGAAAGAGGAAGGACTTGGAATAACCAAGGCTACTATTCCATTGGCGGGTTCTCCAGCTGATATGCCATATTACTATGTCCCTCCACAGCATCCTGTTGTAGGACCTCCTGGGATGATCATGGGCAAGCCCATCGGTGCTGAGCAAGCAATGCTGTATTCTACGCAGCAGCCTCGACCTCCCATGGCGTTCATGCCTTGGCCCCATACGCAACCCCAGCAACAGCAGCCACCCCAACATCAACAAACAGATTCATGATGACCATGCAATTCAATTAGGTCGGAAAGTAGCATGCACCTTTTGATTATTACAAATTTACTTAATGCCTTTCAGTCAGCTGTAGTTTAGTGTTTTGCATTGAATAATGCCAAAGATTGTTTGAGGTTTCTTGCACTCATTTATGATTGTATGAGCTCTTATGCTGAGTTACTTTTGGTTGTGTTTACTTGAGGTCCTGCTGTAGTAGTTAAATTAGTTTGCAGCTGTCCATAACTAAACAGCATAGCTGCTTAATTAGGAGGTCTGAAATGATGAAATAGTTTGTATTGTTATTATTGCAGAAGAATGGCTGAATTTAATGCTCATCCGCTTAGTACTAGTTGATGTTTTTTCTCGTCACTCATTGTGTGTTGAGTGTGAAGAAGAATTAGTGTGCCATGTTGATTCTTCCCCTGTTCTTGCACCACACCCCCGAAAAAACAAATCATTCCGATCATTTCCAATTTTTTTCCAGGGAACATGAATAGTGGTTGATGTTAAATGCTGTCACTGCAAAAAAAAAAAAAAAAAGAATTCACAGCAGGAAAAAAAAAACGAGTTGTTCTTGTTTCTTGATTCAAAACCACATAAATATATCCAGACTAGTTTTGTGGTTAATAATTGATTTTATTCGGAAGACTTGTTGCTTGAACTGATGGCAGAAAGCCCTTGTCTGAATGTACATGAAGGAGAAGCTTGGGAATGGGGACTTCTATCAGCTTTGAAGTTTGTGGAATCTATAGGGCTTGAAAACATTCAGTTTGAGCTAGATAGTAAAACAGTGGCAGAGAAAGTTATGAACTCAAGTGTTGACAATTTTGAGCTGGGTTCTTTCGTCCATGATTGCAGGAGATTGGTGGCTTGAAACTCAACCTTTAAGATAGGTTTTATTAGGGACGGATTTTAGTGTGTGAAAGTAAAGATTTTGGGTTTTGCTTCCTGCACCAGGCACTGTTCCATTACACCTAGCAGACTACAGTGCATTTCTGCAGTTACCCCTGATTTAAGTTCAAAAAACAAAAGCCAATTATTTGGAAGCGCCGATTTTTCTCTTTGCACCAGCTTCCTATTCCTCTTCCGCGCACCCAACCACTCATCCTATTCCTCTTCCACACACCCAACCCCTTCATCTTCGTCTGTTCCGTGCCTAAGCCATTCCTGTTCTTCTCTACCGCGCACCCAGGGTTGTCTTGTTTTGTTGCATTTGTTGTTGCCTGCAGCTGCTTTGGGTGGACGTGGTGGTCGTCATCCCATTTCCATCGTGTCGCTTCGTTTTCGAGTAAGTGGGTTCTGGTGCGCTCCACGGATTAGTAAATCTGTAATATGGTCACGGATTGTGCAATCCATATTTGGTGTTTGGATTAGCAAATCCGTAAGAGTCATACGGATTGTGTGGTCCATGAGATTTACAGAATGAGTTAGAAGAAATTTATTGAATGCTTCTGGCCTTGGTAGCACTGTCATGCAGGAACTGTGAAAATTACATGTTTTGTTAAAGGCTGAATGCATCTGTAATATATGTTCGAGCTGTCAAAATATATTCATCCTCCCCAATATGGTATTTTAAGTATGAGTCTTAATGTATGTCCTTTTTTCAGCACAGGAATTAGTTCATTTAATAGGAATTAGTCATTGCACAGGAATTATGTTTGAGGCTTCGAAATAAGTAAATTAACTTGTGTGGGGTTTGAATTCTTATACAATGTATTTTGTAAATTTGTTGATCATGGTTAAAACTGTAGGCTTGAGTCGGGCTTTAGGTCGAGAAGTACGAGGTACCCAGGATGCCGATGGTTTTGTTGAGGTTGCCCGTGAATGTCGAAGGCCGACAACATCAACCCAAAGACAGCAGGCAGTTGCAGCTGTTCCAGAGGGCGATCCTGCTAACGATGCTCGTGAAGAGCCTGACATCCATACGGAGATGGAGGGTGTGACTGATGTATCACATTTTCCATGGGGCTCGGAAGATACATTTGTGTTCACCGGTTATGTCGATCATGTGGGCGAAAGAGTTTGGACAGGAGAGGTAGTTATTTGTTTAATTAGATAGACATGTATAATATTCAATGTTGTATTTAATAATGTAATTGTAAGTTTTTATTTGCAAGAGCGACCTGAGTTGAAGTTGGCATCCCACGGGAGGAAAGCCATGAAATTTGGTAAGCCAGCACTAGAAATTGAAGGGTTAGTCGCCACGACTGGACTAAGCCCTTTGATTATTTCCTCTGTGGAAAGAGGAGAAAGAGGAAGGTTGTCAACTTTCGTGGAGCGGTGGCACCCAGAAACTAGCATTTTCCACTTGCCTGTAGGGGAGTTGACTATCACGTTGGATGACATCTCTGCTGCATATACCTATTATTGGGGCATTCCAGAGTTTTGGTCCAATTGATGTCACTAAGGTCATGTAGTTATTGGTTGATTTACTTGATGTCACAGTACAAGAAGCATGAGTTGAGACCGAGCAATGTCACGGGGCATATGTCAGACTGTCTTGGTTGCGTGACATTTACCATGTCAGGTGTGAGGCACGACAGTGGATTCTAGTAGCCAAAGCTTACTTGTTTCATCTTGTTGGATGCACGCTGTTTGCCAACAAGGGTGCGACACATGTGAGTGTGGTTTACTTGGACACATTTCGCGATTTGGAGCAATCTGGGGGTTTTGCCTCGGGAGCTGCTGCACTAGTCCATATGTATGAGAATTTGAACTATGCATGTCAGCACCATGGCAAACATCTTGCCGGATATATCACTGTTGCAGGTATTAAGCGATTTGACATGTTATATTTTAATGTTGACTATATTTATGTGTAATATATATGTATTTTGATTGTTGTGTATGTTTCTATAATTTCAATGTTGGATTTATGAGCATTTTCCGACTGTTGGGAATGTGATTGGAAATGAACAGTACCAGTAGACTTTTCCACGTGCCTGTTGATGGAAGGATGCGAAGTCGTTACTTGTGGCCACCTATCGTAAGCGACTGGATAGGTTGGCAACAGATGATGTGTGTTGGACACCTTATGGCAGTCATCGTGGTGCCAGAGAGTTTCAGGTAATATCTCTTTTTGTAGGAAAAATTAGAATACATTGTGTCCTACCAACTCCATAGGGTGCTTCGACAATTTGGATATGTCTAGGGGATTCAGAGGTCGAAGGTTCTAGGGCGACATTTGCCGAAGAGGTTGATGATAGGTGAATGCATTTCTCATAGTACTTGACCACCATTGAAGACTTGGTCACACTAGTGAGTGTGTTGGTAGGTATCTGCAGTGGTTTTATTGGATATCTCACCTGTTCATGTCTCCGCCAGTAGATGGGGATACCAGTAGACATCCACCCTTGGTTGACCCTGTTCCACCCCCTTATGTGGTATACTCTGACTATACCGACATCCCGCAACATACAGTGGTATGATAGTGTCCACATTAACTCATTAACCTATACAAACATTCATTTTGCAAATGGTCTCAATTAATACATTTTGCCTTCACATTATTGTCTGAATGTCATTTCAGGTTGTTTGCCAAAAGATACGAAAGCAAATGCAACACCTGATGGACATGGGGATGGTAACACCTAGCATTGATGCATTCACCATTATAGACCAGTGTATAACGTTAGCTGGAAGTGTTATTGACGACAAAATTGTGTATGTGCGGGCCAAGCGTAGGAGGGGTTCACGTGTTGGTGATCAATATTGATGACTTTTTTGTTGTTGACTTTATGTATTATTGTTGGTGACTTTATGTATGTAATTGTTGTTGACTTTTTTGTTTTGAAACTTGTGGTTTTCATTGACTTGACATTGACTCTTTTGTTTTCTAAGTTATGGTTTTCAAACTTTTATCCTTTTGAAATATTGTTTATGTCTAGAATAATGAGTCGCACCATAACACATGTCATAAAGTCACCGGAGTATGTTGGAAAACCAATAAACATATTCACTTGAGATTGACATACAAACATTAATCGAAATTGTCATTCATCTTGTAAATCAACATGTTGTGTAATCAACATCATCAAATTAGTGTAGGTTTGCATTCAAATAATATAAGGCGTCACCCACTACTTTGTTTGTTTGTGGCAGTGTCTTGACCATAACACTGATATTGATGGCATAGGAAATTCATCTCTTAAATATACCTGTGATACAAACAAGTACAGTAATATATATAATAATCCTCAAAGGTCAAGAATCTCAAACCGCTTGGAAATGACATTCATCTCTTCTGTTATGTTAACATTGTACTCATCTAGATCTTGGTCTGAAAAATTTAACCTTCGCCAAAACATATGTATGGTGTTAAGCAGTATACTGCCAACAACATACCCAACTAGCTCACATGCACAAGGAAAATCATGCGTTGTTCTCATAACACAACCACAGTGAGAACTATCAACGCCTGCATATTTCACTCACTCAAACTCAGCTGCAATTTGGTTTAAGGCATACCGGACACCATGTTGATAAGTCGTTTGTACAAGGTAACCCTAAACACATGACCCACCACGTGTGCTTCTTTCAAATGATGTCTTATTTCATTGTGTTGCAAGGTGATCATGTTATTTACGACATCCCAAACACTACATAAATCTCCAAGGCTATTTTGTAGTAGTCCTTTCCGGGTCCAATGTACCGACTCAACCCTGTAGGTTTGTAAACAACACAACTTTTCAATCAACATTTAATAAATATGTTTTAAAAACCAAAAACTAAACACCCACCAGTCTTATCATACCTGTTAGTTGTGTTATTTCCAAAATGCAATACTTGATTTGTCCACGCTGTTACAAACCTATGTCTATGGGGAGTCAACCACATGTCTTTCACCTAATCAACAAACGTAGGCCATGGTGAACAAGCAATTTCAAATTTATCAAGACAATCATCATATTCTTTCTCACTAGCACAATCAACTAGACTCCCCCATGCTTCCATGACATGGTCCCATGCGTATTTTTGCTGAACTAATGTTTTACATTTTTCCTTCACATTCTTGTCAATGTGGAAACGACACAACAAGTTGGTTGCATTAGGGAAGACATTTTTCATTGCATTCATCAAAGCTGAATATTTATCTGTAACAACAACCTTAGGGAAAAATTCACTTTTAATAAAAAATATCTCTGAAGTGTTCAAGAGCTCACTGGACATTGGTTGTACGTTCGACTTCCAAATATGCAAATGCCGCTGAAAATGTCAACCCAGTAGGTGTGCACCAACAATGTCAAGTAACGGGAGTCTATACTTGTTAGTTTTGTATGTACTATCCATCAAGAATATCATGTGACATGCATTGCACAATTTCATTGAATTCGGTTGTGTCCAAAAAAGGTCACGCACAACATTTTCATCCTTAAGTCTATGGGAATGGATATACATATCGCGTTCAAGAAGCTTCATCAATTGTTGCATTTCAGTATTACTGCCTCTTATAGAAGAACGGAATGCATATCGTGCATTGTACACTTGCTTCATTGTTGTATAATTATTGACATTGTGCTCGTTCAAAGTTACAAGAATATTCTTTGATTTCACCATCGACATTATCATATTAGCAACAACAGTCTTCTCATCCTCAGTTAGTCGCTCAGCATATGAATGTCCAGTCAATGACTTAGCCAAAGCATGATTATGAGACCCACATATTAACTTCACCATCCAACCTCCACCTCCTGAGACTGGTTTCACTCGCAACTTAAAAGGACAATTGCATTTCTACTACTAGTTATCTTCGTTGCTATATTTTTCTTGTATACTCTATATTTTTCACTCCTTTCACAACCAATTAAAACAAACGATGTTCTTCCTCTTTTTCCAGTTGATGTATCAGACCTGATTATCACTGCCACTAAACCAATATCTTAGGCAACACTACGAGCCTATTTCAACACATCATCACGAGAATTAAACACCTACAGAAACACACAATACATTTAACATCTTGTACAAACATTCATTCTACAACTTTAACTACATACAAACTAAATTACCTCATAAGTTTTGAAAGCATCAGAACAATCAACATCACAATTCATATTTTCGTCTGAAGCATATTCCTCCCCATTGTCTCCATTCATATTCATTTCTTCAGCCACAACACTGTCGTACATCTACTCATCATTGTCCATCTTAAGAATAATCCAAAAAATATTCATTACAAATATTAAACTGTTAACCATAATGACAAATTATATCCACATTAAAAAATTAAACAGTATAACACTATCATTTGCCATGTCAATTTAAAATTAATACTTTATTTAATATACCACCATTTTCCTAATATCATTAAACATGTTTATGCTTACATAAACACAAAATTTTAAAAAAAATAACATTTTTCAAAAAACAAACGCTACGGATTACATAATTCGTATGAAGTATACAGATTAAGTAACCCGTATGCTTCATACGGATTTCACAATTCATTTGCTTCATAAGAATTACATAATCCTTATGGACCATAACATTGCCTAATCCGTAATCTGTACAATCCATACGAATTGTGTAATCCGTATGGACAACAGCGACGGGTGTTTCAAAAAAATCTCACTTACCTTCTACTCCAACAATCCCCAAACGTCTGGTGAACGAATTAGAACCACTTTCAACGACCTTTGCCGACAATATAAACGACCAATGCCACAGAACCATGCAAATCAACAACCAACAATGAAGTCAATGAAGGATGCGGAGCAAAAAACAACCACCAGCTAAAGCAAATGACCATAACACAGCACACCATTTATTAATAACAATGAAGGGTAGTTTGGGAATTAAAAAATGTTGGGTGTATTGGAAAAGTGAATGGTGTAGGAAGTAAACCCCAAAGATTTTTCGCACCCTAAGAAAGTGAATTTAAAATAAATCACATTCTGTAAAATCATTAAGTTTTCTTTTAATTTATTAATCAATTTTAAATTATTTTAAAATAAACAACATTCTATAAAATCATTAATTTTAATTATTAAATAAATTTAAGAATAAGTACTTAAATAATATCAAATATTATTATTATAGTATTTATATATAATATTTACGATTAAAATAAAATAAATAATAAATATTAAATACATTTTTGTTTGAAAACTAATTATTGGTAAGAAAATAATTAGTAGTGTATTACTATTATCATCATAAAAATTTAATAATAAAATAAAATTCAATAACATTAAATGAAATTTTGCACTACATTCTAAAAATGAATCATTATTTTAAACATTAATCAAAAGAAAGTAAAAGTAAAAAAATATTTATAAAACATAATTTTTAATGTTATTAATATCTATATGCAGTAATTTTAAATAACCTTATCATTAAAAAAATGGTAAAAAGAAAATTTTGAAAATAATTATGATTTTATGGTTATATTTTATATATAAAATATAATTATTTTCTCTTATTGCATTTAAAAATATATAGTTTATATAAAATAATCTTTTTAAACATTAATATTGATTAAAATCAACGGTTATTATGAAATGTGATCAATGAATATAATAGTTTGAAGTGAACTTCATATCAACTACTATTATGGAGTTAAAATTTTGATCCAATGATTCATAAAAGTTCAAGTTTCCTTTAATAGATAAATAGCTAGATAGATATAGATAGATAATATCAATAATGATATTATATATAATTCTAAAGTATAACAAAATTGTATATATTACTGTAGCCAGCTATATCACTATCCTTATTTATTTTAAATATTTTTTATCTAATCGTAAAGCCTGTTCTAGTTATATTAGATTTTGAGAATAAAAGTACTACTTTTAAATAAGTACTTTATTTCTTGCAATGCACAAAATAATTATATTTAAATGTATATATTATATTATAATTTAAATTATTAATAAATATTTTTAACATACAAATTATTTACACACCTTTATTTTAACTATTGATATTTTTAAAACAAAAATTATTGTAATTGAATTTAAAAATAAAGATAAAAAATAAAATTAAAAGATATAAACGATTGAAAAACCAAATATCAAATTTCAAATATAGAAATAAAGAGAAAAGGAAAGTGATTTGAGATGACAAACAAAAACTATTTTTGGGGCCTGCTGTTACATTAAATTAAAATTAAAATTAAGGGGTATATTAAAATATCTTTAGCTCAGCACCAATCTAGATTAATCTTAAGAATTTTTGTTATACTCATTCCATAGATCAACTCTCTTTTCTAAGTTCATCATATTGAAACAAGAATGATAAATATAACTAATACATCTCCTTTAGAAAGTATTTTCCCATAATGAAACACTTATAGAGATTAGAAACAAATAGTCTCGTTTAAAAAAAATCTCATTCAATAATAACTCCCAAAAATGTGCTCATTTGATTTGGGTAAATTTTGAAAAAAAAAAACAATTATAGATTTAATGTCATTTTTTGTCAATTATGTTTTATAATTATTTCTTTTGTATATTCAATTTTAAAAGTTTCATTATATTCATATGGTTTTGAAATGTATTATTTTGGTCCTTCTTTATAATATTTCAGTAGAAATAATAATGTTATCTTAACTTTTAAATTTAAAAACAATGACCAAAATAATACATTTCTAAATATAAAAGATCGTAATGAAACTGTTAAATACCATAGTGAAGTAATTGTGAATATAATAAATCAAAGGTTATTAAATCATTTTAAAATTTAAAAGTTAATAGAACAACATTTGTAATGAAAAATTAAAAAAATGATGCACTTTGAAAACATAAAGGACTAAAATGAAACATTTAAAATTTAATATACCAAAATGAAATAATTGTAAAACATAATGGATCAAAAGTGACATTAAGCCTAATTTATATAGTGATCATAGTTTTAAAAATCGACCCGGTGATTGAATTAGGATACTGGATCAATGGTCGAACTGGTAGGTCACTATTTGACCCACATGACCCAATCTATAATAAAAAATATAAAACTTTTATACCTATCTTACAATATTTAGAAAAGGAAATCACAAATCATAACATAAATAATTATATACTAAAATGCAAAAAATAAAATATCATTGTTCAAGTTCAAACAAACAAGTAACAAAGATCATAAACATAAGTTAAATAAGTTTATGTTTAAAAATCAAAATCATCAATACAAAATTATAGAATGCTAAATTCTCATCCAATAACCCATTTTTACCTAATAACTCATACTTACACTTAATTTACTTTTATTCTATATTAATATTATGAATCATTTATGAGTATTTTGGAAACAAATTTTATGTGCCTAAAAAAGAAAGAAAAACTCACTCTTATATATATCACTTATATATGGTTGATAGAGTTTAAGGTTTAAAAATGTGTTCACGCAACGCATCCTCCCCCACCGGCTTATGCAACCCACCACCCCCACCCAAGAAAATAAGAACGTCGTTACAGCCCCCCCAACCCCAAAATCCTTGTTCCGCAGCCCCGACCCACCCCCACCCCCACTCATTTGGCCAAGCATCATTACCCCCAACGCGAACACCCTCCCCTTGTCCGCCGCCTACGGCCTCCGCGAACAAACAAATCCTATCACCACCACCACTTGGCAAATATTTTTTTTAATAGCGACCCAGTCCAGTTTGTCGGATCGGCGGTTGAGCCATAACCCGGCGGGATCGCACCGAGTTAAAAACATGACCAATCTATTGACTGACTTGACTCAGTCCAGTTATCGGATCACGGTCCGACTGGCCGAGTCAGTCTGATTTTTAAAACATTGATTGTGTTGTAAGTTTTATTTTAAAAAATATAACTTTTGTAAAAAAATTATTGAAATCCAATTAGATAGTAAATATAAAAAGGACAGTTTTACTTTAAGTGCATTGAATTTTTATTGAATTATAAAAGGAGAGATTAAAAGAGATAAGGGATTAAAAAATCAAATATGGAGCAAAGACAAAAGAAAAGTGATTTTAGATGATAAAGAAAGATACTTTTCGGACTAGTAGTTACATTGAAATTAAAATTAAGATATATTTACTATTTAAAGAAACAATTAATGAATTATTCATTAAACACTCACGAGATTACAATAAAAAATTTGACTCAATGAAAATAGTTCATAAAATTGCTCTCAAATAAAAATAAAAAATAAAATCCTAGTAGCCCTAAAAAATTTATTGTTGAATGATAAATATCATTCTTCTAAAAAATGCCCTTGTTCAAGATAAAGATTGAGATGTATAACATAGGACTAAATAGGTCACACAAATTCCTCGATCATAACAAATTATGAAGAAACAAAAACTAAGTGGCCATGAAGTATTCTTCAATCATCGCAGTCAACTCCCTCAAAGGCCCAAGCGTGTTCTTCACGGATCTTGGCCTCTTCCTCGGGTGTTAAATCGTTGACGATGTTGAAGAACTTCCTCACAAACTCCACGCTCTTATTCTTGATGAAGTCTGCAGTGATCTTAGTCAGGATATTCAGGAGGGTCTTCATGTCCAGGTAGTTGGAAGCGAGGATCAGTTCAAAAACCTCTTTCATGTCCAACGTCTTCACGAACTCTTCATCGAATTCTCGAGCTTTCAATTCAAGGATTCGACGAAGATTGCTGCTGGTGACGTTGGGGAGCGGAATGGGGAAAGAGGTTTCGTTGTTGTTGTCCTCTATGAAGGTCTGTATCGTCACCATCTCCTTCACGATCGAGGGATCCACCTCGAAAATGATTTCATCTGAAGTTTTCAGCTTAATGTTTTGTGTTTCTTCTACCTTATTGGATTCTTCCCCCTCCACAGTCTTCAATCTTTTTGTCTTCAATTCTTCTTTCTCTGCATGCTTCAGCATAGCCGATTTAGATGATTCTCCTTTTTCTCCCATTGCTGTTGTTGAGAGAGATCAAGACGGAATGAGAAAGTGACGAAGGAATTTGAGAGGTAATTTGACTTTGGTTTGAGTTAGGGTTCGCGGGTGATGAGGTGGTACTTTTATAGGGAGAGGAGTGGGGAGGCAACGTATTTTTTTTCTTTTTTTATTATTTGATTTGATATTTGATAAAAGTAACCTTTCGAGATTTTGTATTGATTTGTTTTTCTGTTTTTGTGATTATCTTTTTCCTTCTTACGTGAGATAAAATAGGATTGGATGTATTGGAGGTTATCACTAAAAGATTAATAGAGACGAGTCTAAATCAATAAGAAATTTTTTCAATATGCTCTTTAAAATAATTACTAAAGTAAATAAATTTATTATATATATATGATTATATGATAAAATAATCCATATATAATTAGATATTAATTAGACAACAATGTAAATATATATTATATTATTTATTCATTCGTTATTGTTGATTTTTTTTTTTGTTTTTAGAAAATGTTTTTTTTATATTACATCATTAAAGTTGATTTAATCATGATAATAATTTTGTTTTGAATCAGGAAACATGTTTAGTAATACATAAGGAAAAAATATCTTTAGAGATTACTTCAAGATAATTCCTATATTTTCTTCCTTATTTTATGTAAATATATTTTAAAGAATCTTGATAATAATAATAATAATAATGCTTATGATTACTCAAAAAATGAGGATTTAATTCATTGGTTAATAAAAAATGTAAGGCAATTTAATATTTTTAATTATTAAAGGTATTTATTATTAATATAATATAATGTAATATAATATTAAACAACATAAATTATATTTTTTTGTTTGAAAGACTTTAGATTTTGTTAGGGCGTATTTTCTAAGACTATTTTAAGATTTACTTTAAGTTAGTTTCTTTTTTTTAGATTACTTTAATTGAGTTTCTTAATTGTTACCTAGGTCTTCGGAATAAATTTCATTGCAGGTAGGAAAATAAATTTCTTGATATACATATACGAAAACGGAATTTATACCTTTTTCCTAAAATATAAAAGAATTGATAAGTTTAAATAAAAAAAACATTATCATTAAAAAAGAGTAAAATTATGTATTTTAAATAAAACAAAGTATAATTAATATAGAATATACTAATTTAACAACTTCTTCCCTATATGTGTATTAATTTTACAATTTGCAATTTTTTTAATGTATTACTCAATCGTATGAAATACCATTAAAAATTTATAGATATATATATATATATATATATAATGTTGACATTT